>QYTT01057335.1:0-18027 GCA_006980735.1 Dasypogon diadema
AGTACTAAAAAAGTGAGGTGGGGGCGGAAAAGTGGAGGCGAAGGAAGTAGAGGTGAAAAATCGAATATTCGAATTGAAAGTTAGGGTAAAACATGAATTTTCGTGAATAAACATCCCGAATTCAGCAGCCAAGTTAGAGGGTGGAGAAGTTAAACGCCCACCATTTACAAGGTGCCTCGGAAATCATCTTTTACTACCTTCCGAAAAATTTTGAGCTATAATATTTAATTTTCATTCAACATCAAAATCGAGAAATACTCAGATTATCACCCGCTGTGCCTCCATCTCCCGCCTGAATATGTCAACTATCAGAATGAACTCATACGACTCCTCTCCACCCCTTTCCACCATCCTCCGACCGACGGTTCCCTCGTCTAGACAATTACTAAATTTTAGAATGTTGTTTATTACTTAAAAGTGGTGACTTCAAGACGCCAAAAAATGCTGTAAATTTTTTTTTTAGTTTTTTTGATTTTATGCGATCTTTTACTACCACCTCCCCTTATCAGCGAAAGTGGATGGAAAGCAGGTGCATATACAACAAAAGTAAGTTGTTCCGTCTTGACTTTAAGCTATAGGCATATCCTGTAGTACTTAATATATCTTAATATTTTAAAATTGAAGAATTTCTATTCATCTGTCTAACGAACATAAAGATAAATAAAAAAATTCTATAATTTGGACAAAAGAACCAGACTGTAGTTGTTACATTTTACGACATGATTAACAAAATAAATTATAGTACAACTTTTGCTTGAGACACCACACCTTGATGGACTGCCTGAGTTAGGTGAAAAGGGTTGGTTTCATTAAGTCAAGTGGATGGTTGGGCCGTTGACAGTACCTGGACCCATTTCTTTATTCCTTTCTTTCTCAAGTAGATGAAGAATGGGCCTGGTAATGGCCTGCGTCACGTGGCTGCCTCAGTCCATATGGTGTATTCATAAAAAACAAAGCAACTTTTAGAACAAACGTAGATTGCCGAACGGATAGATACACAAACTCATAGGTTCGAATTTAGTAATTACACTTGTTTAGTGTTAATAGGCGAGGAAATTCACCTAATAAGGATTGGATATATAAAACTGCTAATATGTTTTTTTTAAGATATTGCCTAAGCTCAGGGGACAAACTTGTGGTGCACACAACACAGCTTAGGCAGAGGGAAATTAGGGAAGAGAAGATTGGGAAATTAACCTGACAAATGTTGCAAGGGGGTCACAGTTTTTGGCATGAAACTACTGTATAACAACCCAGTGGTGTTGCAAATACAATTCTTGTCAGTAGAATTGCCTCAACCACTGGTACCCAGATATATCGCCGCGCCCTGTACAGGATTTCATCCCACGCCAACCGAGGAGGAAATCTGCAGACGTGCACCTCCGCCCGCTCGGCCAACGACGTTGCTAAGAACTTTTGTTGTTCGGAATTTGTAATAAATTGTAGGCTCGCATCCATCATTTGTAAAGTTTAAGTTAATTAGCAATTTACTTTTCTTAGAGTTTTTAGCTCCAGTTGTGTGTTACGCGGTACAGGGTGTTTCCTTAAGCTTTGACGGTATCGAAAGAAACGTATTTTACGCGTAAGATTCTCTAACCAACTGAAATGTTTTTGTTGTACTTTTCCACAAGCAATCGAGAACAAGATGAGGTGTTTTTCGATTTTTATTAAGTCAGGTGTTTAGAGGCCACTACAAAATCCACAGCTGCACAAAACGGAAATCTTAAATTGAAGGCGAAAATGGTAAGAAATATTTAATTGTAAGACGAAACAATCGCAAATTTTAATTGCACTCATCCAAACAGGTCTATTAATTACATTCGTGGAATATAAATTGCGTGATCCAGGTGTTCAATCCAAAAACGTTCTCACTAGTCATTAAGAACCTATCGCTATACCTGTAATAAACGCGTGATTGGTCACTTGCTCCAAAAGATTGATTGATTTTTTCCAGTAAAAGTGAAACATTCATCAACTAATTGTCTGTTTTTTGGCCCACTACTCCCGCTCCTCTCCCATATTGATTCCTCTCACCCTAATTGACCGCGGCTGACAAGCAAATCTGACCTTTTCGTGTTCTAACTCATGTTGCATAACTATATATACGAGTTCTGCTAATGATTCACTCTCATAGGGAAATGATGGCTTGTGAAATTTTAATTTATCTCATTGAAGTAAGCTCCCCATGTCAAGTTGGCGGCCGCAGTTTTCTTCCAATTAAAGCTAGAAAATTGTTGTATTGATAGGACAGAATTGCTGGGAACTTGTGCACAAGAGGTATGCAGATATTTTTTAATGGAGGAAAATTGGCTGTGCACCGGTGAATTGACAATAGGTGCACGAAAAGGTAGGAGGAAAAGCCCACGTTCATGTTGACTGGTCGGACAATCTCAGCGGCATTCAATTAACACACCTCAGAATTTCCAGTGCGTATAAAGGTAAAGGTGTGATACGTTGTGGAGCTGGAGAGTGGTTCATAGACCAGAACTCAGGTCAATGTTCTGCTGCACAAACTGGATACCCAGAACAGGAGTGATCAACTGTTTAATCAAGTGTTTCACAGAAATATTTCGAGGTAGCACTAGCCACAATCAAAACAAATGGAATGTATGTCACATTGCTTGATGAAAGTCTAGATAGGGCTGTGTGTCAGTGCGTGCCACATTATGTTTGTTAAAGAAATAAATCTTTAGCACGATTTGAACCCTCAGTTTCCAAAACTTGTACTACTTGCCTTACGTAATAAAGTAAACTAATTCTTGGATCCATAACATCATTTGTAATACTTTTACGATGTCATTAAACCACTTCCATACTTTTCGACTATTACACACTTCGTTCTTAGGCAAGTTGTACAATACAAATGTGGTTGACCTTACATTCCTAAAGCCCTATTAATATTCACTCAGAAAGAAATTTTGCCTTCACATACAAAATATATTAGCACTGTATTTTGCTACACTTTTATCCACTTTGAAAACTTAATAAACTTCAGATTATGAAAACTTCTTACACAATGAAGAATATGAATAAAATTTTTTAAGAAATGTATTGTATCTTCTGATTGTAAAGATGAAAATTTTTTAAATAACTACAAATTAGGAATAGTTTGTGTACTCTTTGGGATATAAAATTCTTAATCAAAATTCCACTGCTGAATTGTTAAGTGAGATAATTTCATATTGAGATATCATCCGTCGCTTGATAGGTGTTTTATTATTTTTATATTATGATAAGGTTAGTGAACCTTTAAATTTAAATAACGAACTAAGTAATTATTACTATCACTGGCTATGGCGACCATATTGGAGTAGTATTGCTATTGATAAAAGAACGCGACCGAAGTTAATGAATGAGATATTTTTCTAAAATAATGATAAGCACATTTCCTTTTTAAAGTCTTAAAATCTCTAAAATCTTTAATTTTCATTTTTTTTGCCCACATAATCGGCAATTTGAATGTTTTACATTTATTTTACGAACAATGTTGGCTTACATTGCTTTGCTAATAATTTCCTCAAATTACATATATTCTCTGTTTTTCTGGTACGTAGTAAATCCAGTTTTCGAATAAATTAGTGCGTTCGAGTTTATGTCACCACTTTAAATATATTTTATTCTACAAATGCGAAGATCTAATCATCACTGTTTTCTTATAGAGATTTTCACCTGGCAATGATTTCCTAGTCTCCCGCAACTGTTTACATGAAAAGGGGGACCAAAACTAGTTTTGCAAACAAGTTACCTGTCTTAGCGCCTTACGTTTCACTGAGAGATTTAAAAATAAAGAGTTTCAAGTTTATAACAAGAAGCCTACTATTGCTTACTTCACCGATCACAGTTCCCGTCCGATGCTTGGCATTCACTAAGCTCAGAAATTTCCCACAACTTTTGCCTTAGGGGTCAATGCTTTTTGAAATTTTTGTCAACTATAAAATTCTTATAAAATTACAATGATTCCGTTGCTGTGACATGTATCTCGGATTTACAATTGATACTGGTGTATCATCATTCCACATCTCTTAGATGCAAGTATCCATGAAACATAATATCCGCGGTAAGCACAACACCATTGTAAATCGTGTCTACTTTTTTCAGTTTTCTTGGAGTGATCGCAAGATCGTTTGATGATCCGACCAACAGAGCAATTGTTCCGTGAAATGTATTCGGTGAATTGAGGTTTTTTTCATGTTTTTAATACGTTCACATTGAGAACGTCTCTCTGCTGCAATGCTGGTGCTGTTCTTGTGAATTAGAGCCATTGACCGCAGGTATTGCCGGTGAAGTACCCGGGGGCTCAGACACAGACTAGAAATGACCCAGTTAAACCAGTGCTGCACGAAAGCATAGAGATATTTCTTGTGTGTATATTGTGCAAATTCTCATCGCTACGGCCAACATTTCCTGTCTGTAGGTGATTTGCAAATCGCTTGATGATTCCATTATTTAACAACAATTAAAAAATTCGAGGTTAATTGAATTTTGGACATTAAACGCATGTTAGGATGACTTCCGCGGAATTGGTGTGACTAAATGCTGTAGTATTTGCTGTTCCCAATAATTCAGTGCAAGTAACTTTAAGAGATTTCAAGTGAAGCATGTTCAATTAGTTTCTCGTAGAACAAACTTTCCGGAAACTTGTTGAATCACCAGTCTTAAGTAACAAACTTGTCAGCCTGAAATAATGAGCTTAAATCTAATGCCCAACAGCGTAATTTAAGTATGACCAGCTCTATTTCCAAGAGCAAAAAGTTTCATATCCAAAGCAAAAGTTGTATTTAAATATTGGTTGTAGGATTTACTTAAACAATTCGTAAGCACAACCTCACTTCATTACATATAAGAAATATATATTGTTTTACTTTCGTAAATTGTAGCATATTTTATTCCTTACAAGTGAGAATTAATCCTCTGAAAAGAATATTGTATTATTTAAGAGTAAAAGTGGTTGTGTAAAAATGAATTTTTAATTAAACCTAAGGAGAAAATGAACGTGGAAAACATAAATCAATTTGAATTTTTATTGCATAGATTGAATACTTTAGGTAATAGACAATTGCTCAAAGCCCATCCAAAGGAAATTAAAAAAAAACGGAAAAGCGCCAGAAGACATGGAATGAGGAGATCAACTCTGATGATTGGAAGGAATCTATTATAATTTTGATCCACAATCTTATCTTTAAATATTGTTGAAGCTCTCGAAGCATAATATCCGTGCGGTTTTAGAAAAAAAAGATCGAAAATTAATCAGGGGCCAGATAGTGTAATTCGATTCGACTGCATCGACGATCAGGGGCCAGGGGCGAGATTATGTAATTCTATTCAATTGCATCGACAAATTCTAATTAGAATTTTGAATTTATTCAGCTCAGCATTCCACCATAAATTCGGTCATCGATGCAAATGAATCAAACTACATAATCTGGCCCCTGACTTATGGGCTGAATAAGAACAAAATTACGATTAGAATTCTTACACCAATTCCGCCACAAGTGATTATCGAAATTATCGAATCGAATTACATATATTCCCCAATTTTCACTATACTAAATAAGTATACCATTTCACTCCATCACCTTTTTGTAAATTTAAGCAGGAAGTAATTTTAAACATAATGAACCTTTGGAGCATTACCGCAAATATAAGATGTTAACGTGAGGTCCTTGGATATGTTGATCAGTTGTTCTTCGAGAGCAGAAATCCAATTGATATCAGAGAAATGGCAATGGAAAGCTGGATGATTTTGCTCACAATATGGGGCTCTAAATCAATGAATAAGAAGCAAAGTATCTGATGACCTTTTTTATACTTTGGCCTAAGCCGAATTTCACTATTGGCCACTGGAATTTTGAGCGTATGGACTATTTTAAATATCCTAGAACATATCTCAACTCTATCAAGGTCATAACTATTCGTATTATACAGGATAACGCAGATCTTATTCTAAATAATAAACCACAGAATACTCACGGTTGCCTTGGCGGAAAATTTCAGCCAAGTGGTCGTTTATCATTATAAAAGGGGATCGTTGGGCGTCGTTTGTCGTTAACTAATTTAGCAATTCCTAAAATCGCAAACTCTGCAGAGGAGGGGCCATAGAGGCAGAAAATATTGTTAGAAAAATCCTGAATAGTTTTGACCTTTTAACTATAATTGGGTTCACCCTGATGTTTTAGTTGCTTCTATGGTCGTTTAAGCATGGACTCGAAATCACCAACTCTAGAAGTCACAATACAATTCCACACCTGTTGATTTTCATCATCATACATCAACTTTTGAAGGGTATTTGAATTTGTAGAACTTCATTAGATTTATCCAAACATGTGATGTCTATGGCTCACAGGATAACGCGGTTGCTCATGGTTTATTAGGTTCCAAGTTCGCCGTCCGGTTGCAACATTAATCAAGAAACAAATGAGTTCTTTTTCTGAGCCTTTGAGTTGGCCTTTTACAAGATTTTTCCCAGTTTTGTATGTAAATTTTTTTGCCTTTTCGGAGGGCTATAATTAATTTTTACCTTTTTCTAAGCTCATTTCCTTCGATTTTGCTTCATATTTATTTTTATTTTATTTTTTTAAATTTGAGCTTACCGTTTTTTAAGATTTTTGCTTTTAAAGTTATCGACAGATTATGTAATTTCATCTCATCTAATCTCATACAAGTTATATTTCAACGAAAAATTTTATTTTATTTGTTCCTAGCTAATAGTTATTAGACAAAAGTGCTAACTTATAGCAGAATTATTCTAATCCATACAAAATGTATTACATATTACTTAAAATAAAGTAGGAATTTTTTTATGTATTGCAGGTTCTATGACCTTGGCCTGCTAGGTAACACGAAACAAATAAGCCACAAGGCTTTCACATAAAATTCTCAGTTAACTCAATTTAAATAATTATAATTTAATTTTAAAGTAACTGTGTAAAAATCGCACAAATAAGGAAAAGCAAAACCTATAGGGGTCTAATTTCAGTCAAGTAAACGTAAAATGTATTTCTTGAGGAATTTTGTTTGTTAAGCACTGTGTGCATTTCATCTCTTACAAAACTTAATTAATTAATATACATTAATATACTTGCGTGTTTTCTTCAAATTATTAATTATAAAAATTGTTGCACCTCCTGCTTTCATAATAGGTGGTATTCACGTAATTCCCTATGGAAATCTTTTTGCGGGCGCACGAGGAATATTCTTTATGATAATTAAGTAGGTCAAGGCGAGTGAAATGTAACTGATAATGTCCTCATATTTAAATTTTGTAAACATTTTACAATTATTCTTCTGGTATGATATATTTATTTAAATTTATTTTAAGATTACGTGTTAATTTATTATTTTGTTGTGCTTTTTAGTTTTATGCAACGGTCCTTTTTTTGGTTTTGATTTAAATTTTTGACTGAGTGAATTGGTATTTCTTTACTTTTTGATTGTTTGTATGTAGTTATAAAAATAATTTTTGTAGAAAAGACCTCCTAAAGACGCTGAGTGATATCCAGCGAAACGTTGAGACATAATAAATGCTTTTTTAAAAAGAAAATTTTCAGTACTTTTGGAAATAGCTGACCGTAAGCCTGTGAATTCCCATTTATTATGCAAATTGAAGCGGTCAAGAACATGTTATCTATTTATAGTGGAAATGGCGATAAAAAGAAATATGTAATCATATTATATGAAATGAATACTACAACAGGGACATTATTAAAAAATCTCGAGTTCACGGAAAGGGTATGTAAAACAACGAACGATCCTAACTCCATCCACAAATTTTGGTGTTTCTTATATGAAGATTCCAAAATTATCTATAATTATGTACTAGAGTGGCCACCCGACTGTTTACGTAAAAAACGTTACTGGTATTGAACATACAAAGCCACAATAGGGACATGAAAATAGTTAAATATTTTAAAGTATTATTACTTCGAATTCGAAAATACTTTTCATTTTAATTGGACGAAATTTTAGTGCTAACTTTTCACTTTTTACCCGCTTTCAAGCCATTTGGACAATGAAAACAATAGATTTTAATGATAAAATACAAAATATTTAACTGTACATTAATGTGTATCCTCGTATGATTTACTCATTCTTTTAATACAAAATCCACTATTTTTGAAATTATTATTTTTTCGATTCTATAATTGTTTATCTATAAGCAGTGACTCGGAGTACACACTACCTACAAGTAAGATCTCTCTTACCTCTTCATCAATATTCGATATTATATTGTTTAGATAATTCAATTGCATGACATAAAATATGTCATGAATATCCTATTAATACATGATTTCCCTAAAAGTGAATTATTCATATAATCCAAAGGCTTTCTTATTGAGTTGACGATACACTATTTAAGAGAAAATATTTCATTATGTTCATGTCTCCATTGAAATTCATCTCAAATGACGGCTTCAGTAAGTACTTGAATTTAATTTCCCTCTTTGAGTCTTGCCTAAAACGAATGAAAGTGGAAGCAGTCAATAGAGTCTTTATTTAGACGACACAAATCAGTCTTGTTTTACTTGCATCTTTTCGAATTCAAAGACTGTAAGTGCTTTAGATACTTACATAAACTTGTTTCACAAGTTTGCAATCAAGTTATGAATTTGTCACTACACGTAAATTAATGTTGTGGTTACCAACGAAGGTGTTTTAAGTGATTTTACACCTAAAGACACCCAGTTTAGAAGGTAAAATCATTCTATAACTGAGTAAGACAATATCTTTATCCCTGACAAACTGTGCCGCAGACAGTCTTAAAAACAGAACAATTCCCACATTACACGCTCGTTAAACGGCGAGCACAGACAAATGATCCCACAAGTCATGTCAATTATTATTGTTGTAGCAATATCAAGGTTACAAGCAATTAAGCGTTGAAAAACAGCCTACGCTTGACATTATGCGATTGGGTGCAAAACAGTGACACATTTTGTCGAAAACAAACTCTTCAGGAAATTGACAACCCTAAAAAAATGAAGGGAAGTTTCTATTTGCTGCAGTTGACCGGACTTGAACAGTTGCATAACATGAAAATATTTAAATTATGCAGCCATACAACTGTGTCGGCTGACTACGTGCCACTGGACGATGATTATTAATTTTGCGTTTAGCTTAGGTGAAGCAATAAACAAGTTTAAGTCGAGCCTCGATTATTCTAGAAATTGATGAAAGTTTTGAAGCCAGACGTTGAAGAAACCTTTGGTTTTTAGTTAAGTAGATAAGCTTGGTTATAAGTTGTGAATTCGTTTTAGAGGCAAAAATAATTTAAAAAAGTGCAACAAAGTAAACAAGTGATAAAAATAATTTTTCTATCCACTTAAAACATTACCAGGCTGAGGAATTTTAACGTAACTTAAATGTCTATGATTATTGGCGTTTCGACAAAACAATGATTTCAAATTCCTTTTTAGTGATGTATTTTCTATAGATCAGGGTATTTTAAACAAACCTGATATCTAGCTAAATAGAACAGAGTATACCGACGACAGTCTATAAGATATACTCCCACACATATCATAATATAAATAGACGGAGCGTTTCCGAACAAATGCATAGTAGATATTGATACCAAAAATCCTTCAACATATAACTCTCTTCCTCAAACTCAAAAAATGTTACTGAACTAAAATTTTTTCCAATTAAACATAAGGCGAAAAAATGGATAGGTGTATTGTTTTATATATCTATCCTTTGAAAATTCAAATTTTTTAAAGTTTTTTTTAATGATTTTAGTAATTTATATTGCGTATGGAATTTTTATATCCTATATGATAGGCAGGGTTAGTTTTCACCCAACGTTTGTAACCCATAGAACCAATAATGCTAGAGCAGAATGAATTATATACATATGCTCAGAATATAAAAACAAATCGATTTAAGTATGTCCGTCCGTCTGTGTACAAAATAACTCCAGAACGAATTGAAGTCGGAGGTTGAAATTTAGCATATATTACTCTCAGAAAATTTGTAGATCTTAGTTTGAAAATAAAGTAAATCCCATCCCTCCTTCAATAGGCCACCATATTGATTTTTTGGATTATTGGGCATAATTCAAATAAGGAACAATGTATATCTCTCAAATTTAGTAAGGAGCAGTTTTATGAGATGCTTAACCAATTAAATTAAATTTTTGGATTATTGGACATAACCCGAAGGGGAAGCATCCTATTACTTTGAAATTTTGTATAGATGTGTTTTATGAGACTCCAAGTCGGAAAAACGAAAATAGGCCACATCCCCCCACTCTTTGGTTTGGCCGCTATATGTCCATCATCAGTTACTTTAGTTACTCAGTTCTACTCCTTAATCTCACATTCCTTTTACACTTTTCGTGTGAATGTGTAATCATTCATAAATGCTAGTTGCAAAATATGTAAAAAGACAGACACACACATTTTTTTGAGAAGAACAACAAATTTGTAAAATATTGGTTATTACTGAAATATTTTCGCCACCCAAGCTAATGACATTTACAGTAGGTACCTTACTTTCAAGTATTAATTTGAATTTCTTTGTGATAATTCAACCGTAATAATAAAATGAGCATTCATCCCATTGGGTAAGAGTTATATCCATGAAGGGAAATTCCCTTTCAATCCATTTTATATCGAGCATAAATTCATATGAAATTTAATGAAGATGATTCACGTGATGTCCTCAAAAGTGAATACCATATTACTGACGTCAATAATTATATTTAGCATAGATAAATAGACTCAGAGATAGATTCAATAGTTTATTGATTTATATTAAAATGATACATTGAAGGACCTATTGAATCTTCGGACTTAGTATTAAGCATTTATTAATTACCATAAAATGGAGCGACATTGGTAGGCGGGGTAACTTTGGCAGACCATGACCCGACGAATTCATTGCTTCGAATACATTTCATATCCAATTTTTTCTGACTAAAATTTTTGATACTTAAGTCAAAATTATTACCTCTTTTATGGTATGAGTCTTAGGTGATACCTCACCATAATTAGTAGCAGTAGCAATTAGCAAAGGTGCTAAATTGTTTTTATTTGGTTACATGAACCTCTGACTCTAGTAATATGGTACAGCATGAAATGGATCCATATAATGCAAATAAAGCCGAAATATGTTATTGGTAAAATCTAAGAACTAAGGATGTTGTGAAGTTATTCCGGCTGCATCTTTATGTAATTCTATAACCTTCGATACTGCTTACTGATGCAGACTAACTGAAAAAGTAAACAATACCCAGACCTTTCCGGTCTTTTTCAATAAATGGATTTTGTGACTCCTATAAGGCATTAATAGTCAGTTTGTTTGCACGTGATACTCGTGCTTTATCAATTTTTCTGATGTGGTGAAATTTATTAAGGGAAAAAAGCAATATTTAGAAAGAATTAGTAATAATTTTTAACAACAGCATTTTATAGTTCAGAAAAAACGAAAGTTTTTTCTTTTTCCGTACTTGTTTTCAGAAACGGAATCAGGATTTGAAAAAGACTAGCAAAGCTTAGAAAGTTCAGTAGTAAATGAAATCCCTAAAAACTTCCTCTGTTGATCAACTTATTTTTAGGGAAAACCTAGTCTTTGTGGATAAGCTCCCGGGGTTGAACCAATGCATATCAATGATCAACGCTTTTCTACGTTAAAAGCGAGTAGGTATCAGTAAGTGGCATACTTATGTAATAAATTTAAAATTTGTAAGCAATTCATATAGAAAAAGATATTGCAAAGAAGGGAGAAAATGGGTTAATTGTGAGTTAATAAATGCTTCAAAGGTTAAGAAGAATCTTCTAATTGGATTCTTCTGCAAATCATGCAAATAATGATATGAGGGAAAATTGTATTATTGTTAATGAGGAGTTACAGCGTTCGATGTTTTTAGAAGCAAAAATTCGTTCACATAATGTTTCTAAATTTTTTAGTATCTACAATGATTTCTAGTAAAAAAAATGATATTTCAATTAGTTTGTTCTGTAATCAAAAAAAAATATTTCAATCCCAACACCTAACCATTCGTCGAATGTAATTATTTTTGTATGAAAAACGACATTAAATTGAAGGGTCTTACCCATTCGCTCCCGATCACGAGTATATTGGTAAAGCTTTTAAGCTCTCTCTTACTAAATGTATTTTTACATCTATTTTTCTCACGAAAGCTTTTCTACTAATTGTGGCAGTGAATGGGTTAATTGAATGCAATTTATAGGTTCGCTGTCAGCTCCGCTCATATACGTGAAGCTTTTAAGCTCTCTCTTGCTAAATGCATTTTCCATATATTTTTCTCACGAAAGCTTTTTCAGAGAAGATGGCAGCGAACCTCTTAACATCAAAGCGGAAAAGTTGCATTATAAGTATTTTATCTGAAATAAAACTTTTTTTTGAATAAGCAAAAATAATTTTCAAAACACATTAGCAATATCATACACAAACCAAATGAAGTCTTATGTCTTATACAGACATTAGAGCTTCGAAATGATTAAGTTTGCTTTTTGATAAACACTCTAAAGTTGTTTGATTGAAAGGACAGTTGACAATATTCAAATAAGGGCATTGTAAATGAGGTCATCATCAAGGTACACTTTCTAAGTAATAAAAGTTAGCTGAAATAGCGCAAGCACAAATATCAGGCAGTAAGATGACAAGCTTATCGTTTTACGGACATTGCATTGGCATTGAATGCAGATAAATTTATCTGCAATAAATAAGATTCTAAAAAACAGTACAATGTTCATAGGCGTTCAGATTGCTTTTCGTCTATGGCTACAAACAGCGAAGTGAATTACTATGTAGTTATAATTCTTCACAAATATTTCAACCACAAAGTAGAAGAAGCTTTTCGATTATGTCTATAATTAACATAATAATTTGAAGTTGCTATTAAAGTTATTCAAACTTTTATTTGATGCATTACCTGAAGTTTTCAGCTCAATGTGCACCGACACGTTCACTCGACATCCTAATCCCCTATCTCCATTCCTAAAAACTATTCAGAGCTTTAACTGCTAGTAATAAAGCCTTTTTTATGTATAAAATTGGCTATTTTGGCTACTAAAACTGATTTTGAAAAAATTATGCATAAAATTTTCCAAATTAAAGAAGAACTAAAACGTGGAATTATGTTTTCGGGTGAATGATTTTATCATCATCACCAGTTATAGCGACAATAGCAGGACTACGTATATTACTTGTATCTTCAAACTTTGTGATTGTCAGTAGATCGTCACAAATTAATGACATGCAATCTCCAAAGTAGAGCTTGTCATTTTCCGTGATCACAGGTACGCGTAAACATGTGAATTTAGGAAAGTGGAGTTTTAACACGAAATTAAGTGCAAAAATAAATTCCAATGTATATATATGTTTTTAAACGTATAGACCTGTTGAAAGAGAATAATGCAATGATTGGAATGGGCCTCTAAAGTTTCTCGTGCAGAGTCACTTTTTAATAAGCAAGTCAGGTGGTAAAATTGTTATATCGAGCAAAATAAAGATATCATTCCAAATGAAAACTGATAATAGTGATAATTACCGCCTCGCTTCTTTATAATATTATTTATTTTTTGCAGACGCTTTCCCACAGGTTCGTAACATCCTGCGAAATTTTACATGGGCTGTCTTATTAAAACCATTGATAAAAACAGTCATCTAATGAAGAGAATTGTTTGCAAATACGCGCCTGGCAAAGACTCTGGCCGGGATAATATTAAAAATCAAAAAGAAAAAAAAAACAAATATATAAATAAAGCCAACTTCTGTATACAACAAAAGCGCAAGTAATGAGTGGAAATTTAATTTCAAGCTATTTTGTATTAATAAAAATGGCTTTTACATACCTTTTTATTGCAATACAATAAAGTATTGCAATAAAATAAAGTAGCAATCAAACAGTGTAAGACATTCGAAAACAATGTGCTTGTGCTCCAGAGAATCGAATTTAAAAGTTATCGTCTGATCGTTAATACGCCCTAGTGACATAGATATACCCCATTCATACAGATGATTATAATCAACAAATCGGTGGCATTACCGCGATTCAAATGAGCACGCAAATTCAAGACAGTTGTTGGGACATAATGCACAACTCTGCGGTTCATCGAAATCAATGTTATAAGAGTCAGATACAATATGGCCCACAAAAACACAAATCGAACGGTAGGGAAGAAACTTTTAATCCAAATGAGAAGAGATTAGTACAGATTCAGACCAAAAACTGCTGAGCATTTGGCTAAAAGGGCAGAGCATTAGGCACTGTAAAAGGTCTGCGAAATATCAAGCGCAAGTATCGACATTCGCCAAAATCATATTTGTTTTCAAACGTTATACCAGCATTTGAAAACTAAGATTGTAGAGTTACCAACTGGACGCTTGACACAAACATATTAGCGATTGTGAATTAGGTGATTAGTTTCGAAGTATTTCGTTAATTACACGTTTATAAGGGCCTCAAAGACGTTAGCCATACATAAATGGAGGCACCGCTAACCTCTCCCGTTCTGGGAATTGGCTAAACATGGGCAAGTTTTCATGATGATGGAAAAATACCTTTTGAACAGAATTTTTTAGGAGATTTATACTTCGTTTTCATGCAGGATTCAAACCAGATTGAACCCGGATCGAATTACATGTAAATTCAGATTAAGTTGAAATAGGATCAACTCGACTCAATTGCACTCGGGTGCTTGCAATGTAAATGGGGATTGAGGGATTCAGTAGTCGAATTGATACCTAAAAGCAGTTGAGAAAAATTCCCATTGTGATTTTGTTTATTGTTTCCCTCAAGTGATTTGATGTTTACTTATTAAATTTATTTTAAAATACCAAAAGGAATTTGTGGAAGTTCAGAACAGACCATTTTAAACGTAGTGTGCAGGTTACGTTTTAGTGTCACATCAACCTACTTTCAACCCATTTAAGACTCGATCCCTCAATCGCGTGCATTCATAAAGGCAGGTCAAATATTCAACTCAATCTCAACTTGATCTTTCAACCCCGCATAGTATTAGTCAAGAAAGAGGTGCAGAACTTCAGAAGGAGATATTTTCTTAGATGCCAGTAACTCGTTTGCGTTTTCGATCTTCAAAAATTCCACTTTCAAAACCAAGTGAAAAAATATATTTCTTCTGATTTTGAAATCCAAATTCCATCAAGGGTTTTTTCACCTAGTTGAAATAAAAATATACCTTAATTCTTTTGCGCCGACCATCTTTTGCGTCGAGATGCTCCCTGGCACGAAACGCCGCTGGATTCGAAAAAATTTGTTCCTTTGTTATTATTGGGTTGTCTTTGTCTCGTCCCGATCAAAAATTGCATAATAAAATGTTTCAACATTGAATAGCATTAGCAAATGCTGGGTAAGCCGTAGTATGGGTAGAAAAGCGAGCGACTATAGTCGTTCATCATATGTTAGTGGCACCTGGTGGAGAGCGACTATAGTCGTTCGTCGTAGTAAAAAGTTTAAATACAGGTACGATTCTGAATTATACCAAATCAGTATGTATGTAGGCTGCTTTACAGGCGGATCGAAAGACTTTGCCAGTAATTCGCTGGAAGATGGAAATCTAAAATTGCCTTGCTTTTTCTGTGGAACTTTCAAGAAAAAAACTCTTTGAAAAGGGAGGAAACGATTTCTATAACTGCACATTGTTGTTATACAGGCCGCACACTGCAAGAGACATCTGAAATTATCATGAAAGGAGTTGTTGCAATTGCAAAGTAACATGTGTTTTATACAATATTTTTTCCGTATACTGTAAAAGCATATTTTAAAAGCATTTTTCTAGAAATGGCTTCCTTGAAATTCGCATACAGCATAATTTCCACAATTTTAATTTTTATCCTACTAATTTTAAATTTTAAGAGGATATTTGCAAATCAATTATCTAAAAAAATTATTCTTTTTACGATTTTGTAAAAAATTTTTAGGAAAAAATGACACTTTTCTTGCAAATGTTCACCATACTCCAACTTTAAATGCGTTTTTTTGGAACCAAGTTTTTGAAAATTGTGCTGAGCCAAGTTTTTGAAAATTGGTTTGACTTGATGTGTCCAGGTATGCATTGTATTTTGCCATCGGGACACTTTTATTATTTAAATGTGGATTGACTTGCTTATGGAATACGGATAGGTCTTGGCAAAGAATTCCTTCTTATTATTTTTCGCAGATCTTGGAGACTTGCCTTGATCGCAACCAATACCCTAATACCTTAGCCTTGTGGGAAGCTCCTTTTGCAGTAAGAGAGATACTACTGTACTAATCTTGAGTCCAGAATGAGGAATTCTGTTGTGTTTCGGAGGCCTCCAAATACTTCATTTGGTGAATTAATGTCGTGGTTTACTCTGAACGTCTTTATTGAGTTAATGTTGCAAAGTTTATTGAACCGTCGGGGTGGCGTGCAGAACTCAAAGTTTAGCCAAGTGTGAGTTTTCTACAGATATCCCAATTGCCGTAAAAACACGGATGTGGTATTGATAGACTATCGCATCCGAATCAGGTGTCGGTTATTGATCAGCGGGTCTGAAGTGTTTGAATACCCTATGCTTGTTCTACCTTATGCACGTACTCATGTTATATCGGGTGATTAGCCCGTTATTTGGCATAGGCCGATTGTCGTTCCTTATAGGTTTGAGGCCTTGTAGCGAGATATACTGTCTGCTTAGCTTTGCCTTGTGCTTAGTTAAGTCGATGATTCACCTCTATTGCACGGGGCGCTGAAGTGCACTCGAATTAAGTCGTTGCCGTGCTTGCGCCAAGAATACCGACGCCCCGTTATGGGTTAGATTTGACGAGGCACTCATTTCTCATTACCTGGAAGATGAAGCTGTCTAGCTTGCTATAGAAGCCACTGTTTTTAAAAGATGGTTTTCTTTTCATGTTTGTACTAACTAGGCCTAACTGACGATAGGCTTACGTCATTCAAAAACAAGGCATCATTTTATTATACGAGTCAGTTTCCAAAAGCTCAATTACAATTAACTTTATTAATTTTAATCCCTAGATTATTGTTTTAACTTTTTCTTTGTACATGCAATTTTTCTAAGTTGTAGTATATTTAGGGAAAGTAGTCGATTATTTCAGGTAGTGTGAGTGTTTGATTTTAGTAATTTAGATCTTTTAACATTCCCCAAAACTCGTATAGGCTGAAATGCGCAGTATCGAAAAAGGAAAACACCGAAAGCTCTTTATTGCTGACGCAACATGCAAAATGTAAATAAACAATGTTCTCATACCCAAGAAACGTAAATACAGACAAATGACCAATTAGCCCTGCAAGCCCAAAGTGAACTTAACAAGAAAATCAAATAAGTCATTTATTGCAAAATCCAAGGAATCAGGAATGCCGCAGAAGTGCATGACGCACAGATAATAAACATTCATGTCTTGTCTTCCACACATTTGTACATCGGAATGCATAACGAGAAAGGTAAAAATAAATTTTTCAACAAAATCCCATTTCTGGCAACTTGCAAACATGGTAATTTGCATATCCACGTCGGGTAAAACAAAATAACAGACTTTGTATAGGTTTATGCTTGCGTACAGACGTGGGTAGGGCAACTGGGTGTGATTCTTGTTCTTACTTACCTGGAGTTATGGTCGCAATGGGCTTATTCTTTCTCCGATCACTATTGCAGGTAATCCCAGCGCCTTGCCTTGACGAAAACACACATAAAGGAGATATTAGAATTGCACAATAAATAATTCTTATCAATATCCAGCA
This sequence comes from Dasypogon diadema, assembly GCA_006980735.1. Lineage (NCBI taxonomy): Eukaryota > Metazoa > Arthropoda > Insecta > Diptera > Asilidae > Dasypogon > Dasypogon diadema. The sequence continues at coordinate 17,703 of QYTT01057335.1, forward strand.
CAGAACGTAGCAGCGCGTTAACTTTTCACATTATCCGAGAAATTCAAACATCAAACTGAATGCTGGCGCTGGCATTTCTGCCGTTACGTAGAGCAACAACAGCACCACACACAAGTGAAACACACCTGAAGCTTAACCTGTTTGTGTACCGGAATGAATCAGTTAAGATGAGACTGGTTGGTTTTGCTTGGTATTCACCTTTGCTTAGTGGTAACTTGTTGATTTGCAGTGGAAATTCTTAACTTAAAATGAAATCAAACTTTTTTCATTTTCGCAAGAGTTTTGTCAATTGCGAAATCGTCTGAATACGTTCCAAGAAAAAAAT
>QYTT01057341.1:0-25690 GCA_006980735.1 Dasypogon diadema
GTGCTAAAATAGGTCAAGGAGATTCTGACTGAATACTTTGTAGGGTAAGGTAAGATACACATAAAAACCATAACGTATTAATTTCTTTTTTGAGTATGATTTTTTGTTTTATAAACGTTGAAAAGCTTCCAAAAACCAAAAGTTTGGCATTCCACAAGCTCACTATTTTAAGATTAAAGAATAAGCACAATTTATCATTGGACCACATATATATTCTGATGGAATAAGCCCCAGGCCATTAATTTAAACTGACAAAACCATTATATATATTTTCTGAAAACTCCTTATTCAATACCACAGAATTACGGAACGAATCTAGAAGCATTTAGCAACTGTGACCTATATTAATCATAAAAGCTGGGTTTGCGCGATGATTACGAAAATTAGCCCTAAGTGGCTTATTGGATTTACTATTTGGTTCAAGTGAATCATGCTGTTGAACCAAGTCAATCAAAGTTCAAATATTTTCCCAGCAGCGAGAGCGGAATCCTTCTACGACTCACCCCTTTCTTATAAAACCTAACCAGACTGCGACATAATAGTGGCGTCGAACGAAGTGACAACGAATAGTCAACAAGCCAAAATGGATAAACAATTTTACTCTGACACTTTGCCGCACCGAAACAGCTAATTACGGTTTGCCTTCATTAAAGTATCAAATTTCGTTGGACCGACAAAAGTATCAAAGAAGTGGAAACAAACCGCCCCTATCGATCCCTTGCGGTATTTTGGTAAAAGTAAATTAAATAACGACGGGTCTGATATTAGAAATCATCGCAATCAGCTGGTGTGGTTGTGTTTCACACCCTAGCAAAAAGTTCCTTACATTCTGCCGTGAGGGGAAACCATCATCCAGTAGTCGCAACTACACCCACCTCTGCGAAAGGGTGGTGTTTTCCTTCCACTAAATTTCACCTTAACAGAGGTGGTTCAACCACAAAGGGTAATTAGTGACCTACTTCAGAACGAAAGGACTTTTGTTCCTTGTTTGAGCCATGTAGTTTATTTTGTTCAGTAATATCTGCATACAACCACTAGGCTCCAAGCAGATGGGGGTAAATTGTTGGCGTGTGGAGGATAAGTAAATATACCCTAAGCCCACAATGGTACGGTGTTGCACATTTGGTCGTCATTTGTTAAACTTTTCAAAGCTTTCAGTTTTGTTTATTAAAACAATCTTGTTGTACACATTTTCCTGCAAATACTATTCCTTATCTGAATTACTGCAGTTCACTTCAAATATTTGGTTATCTGAATTTCTGCAGTGTTTATAAGTATTACTTTAAACAAGTGAAAACTGCATTATTTGCGTTCTCAAGTTTATCAAATGCATAAAAGTTGTAATTTTACACAGAAAAGTATTTTACCAGTCAAGTTTTCCCCGCAGAATTTGTATTTGTTAAGTGAATGCAGATTTGAGCGATGACGTTGGCTAGCTGTACTTTACTTTTCTAAAACAATCACAGTTCAAAATCCGAGTCCAAAATGTGTTTTCATTTTTATCGGACAAGCATGAATTTTGAGCTACTTTCAAACTATATAACTTTACTTTTCAGATTTCTCAGGCTAGCAGAGTCACTACATCATTAAATCTAGTTAAAAGTAATAAAATTATTCAGTAAATTTTAATAACATCTAAAAAGATAATAACTGGGCAACTGGAATTCATTAAACGCATAGAAAACTAATAATATGACCTATGAACGTTGATATCATTCTTCAGAAACGTGCATTGCTATTCATGTTATGCTAACAGGAGTTCAAGGGATTTAAGCTTCCCAGTAATCTAAGGATGTAGAGTATTGAAAGAAGGTACCCTTAAAACATAGTTTAACCGCCAATGCCTGAAGAGTAGCTTTTATCTATCAATGAAGATTGAAACATTTACGATGATTGAAGTTGATGGTGGTCATAAATTTTGTGCACTAGAATGTTGAGAACAGAGGGAACTAAGGTAATTTTCTTTCTTTATTTTCTTAGCTAAGCAAGGGGATAAATTGAAGTACCACACTTTTATTAGGTTAGTGCTCTCCAAGTCTGGGAAACTTCAACAATAGAATCAAATATTTGTGCAAATGCCTCAACCCAGATAAATCACCCGCCCTTTGCGAGAATCGAAACCGTGCCCAGAGAGGAGAAAATCTGTATATGTGCCCTTCAACTGACTTGGCCACTGACGTGGGTGAAGACAACAGTAACACTATTATTGGAAATTGCAAGTACGCAGAAGACAATTTGACACTCATCAAGAGCTATGAATCTCGCAATGAGATGCTGCCAAATTTTGAGATATGTAAATATTTTAGTAAAGGACGAAATTGTCGAACTTAGGAGCTTGGTTTAATTGCAAAACGTTGTAAACGCCATGGCATTCAACTGAATGGTTGAAAGCTTTCGCTTTTGGTGTAGTAGATTCTAGGAAGAGAATACTCCATTCTAAAGTTGTAGGAGAAAATAAAGCCTTGCCGAAGAAATTGTATTCCATACATTTTAAGTGGAAAGAAATCAGAAAAGCCCGGCGGTTTCTTACACTCAATATCCAAAGAGGATTATCCGCTAGATTACTAATACATCGACCATCTGTGACCCAAGACGACCACAAAAACCTCATTATCCATCCAATCAGCGTTTATCATTAGTTTTCTTTATCCTAATTTAATTTTGTTGTTAATCAGGAATAAAATTAGTATATAGAAGTCGAGTTTGTTCTATGCAACCCGGTAATCCTACAAATTCTGTTACACCGCGCGGTGGAAATTTTCTTTTATTTAGTGTAAAAAATTGATACACTTTTACGTACTCTTAGGAAGGGGTCTTTAGAAATAGTTATATAAAAATTTAAGTATATTAACCTCCTCTATCTTCGAATATTTGTTAAAGATTGTCAAAAATTGCCAAAAATTTCGAAACAGTAAAAATTGTAATCCACTTGCTTAGAATCTTTTCGTATTACTTCGAAAAAAAATTTTTCAAATAAAAGGAAAGTCATTAACTTTAACATGTGTGCCTTTTTCGATTATTTTCGAAAAATATCTTCTAAAAAGTACCGAAAATATATCACTGTAATTCTCTTAATTCAAATTCGTTATATCTGGATATTGCGTAATTTTCGAAAATTTAGGATAACGAAGTAAACCACACTTCTCCTTCTGGAATACCAGAAAATTTTCAAAACTTTTGTATTCTATTTTCAGTTTTAACTGAAATTACGCCAATGATCAATGACTTTCCAGAACGGGGTTAATTTCCAGACTGAGGTTTTTCTTCTAAAACTTCCTAACCCAGCTTTCTATATTGCGCTCACATATATCCTATATCCACTCGGAAAACTTTGTGTAAACTTTTGGTACCCTGCATCATAGAACAAGGATAACTGCAAAAAAAAAACTAGTGGAAGCAAATGGAATCCTTGTTCATCCATTTTAGTTTCTGCAACATTTGTTCATTAACTGTCTTCGGGGTAAGTAATTTTATAATTCATAGAACGAAAGCACGATTCAAAAGCTTTGCAAAGGTATATAATTAAATTCTTTGAGGGATGCAAACAAAATATTTTACGCTACGCTCAATGTAACCATTTAATGACAGTTAATTACGTAGTGTTTAAATAAATAGAATTTCAGTACATTGTACACTACAGACTTTAGATTTACGGCAGTTGCGCCAAACGCATTATCTTGAGTTTCTTCTTCATGTTCGTATTTTAATTGAATTTTTCTCTTTTAAATCAAGTTCTTATTTTCCATTATTCAAATAGGTAAATTTAATAAAATTCAATCACATTCACTGGAGAAAATTGGCTTTGAATCTCACAATCTACATTTTTCCAGTTCTACTTATGCAGCAGATACAAAATCTAATTCTTGTGGAGTTAAATTCTTATATAGATAGAACATCAATATCTTTCCACTTGAATGGCTTTTACGAACTAGAGTAATCACAATTTCATCTTCGAATCCACTTGATACCACCTCACGAATTGTAACTATGACATACGAATAGAAATCTATATTTTATACAGGTAGAACGTAGAAAGGTGACAATTTCATTGCTACTGCTATTACACGTATGCACAAAAGCAGAACACGATATTGGAAAATGTTCTTGTGATAAGCACAAAATATCACAGAGCTAGCAATACGTGTTTAGAAAATAAGAAACGAAATGAAAGTCAAACCCTTCAGAGTCGTTAAAATTCAAATAAGAAAACCTACATTGACTAAAATCACGCAACTGAGTTACGAAATATAGTTTCATCCCACATCTGGAAGGAAATTACCTCCTCTAGATTTCTTTTATGTGCTTATATATTTTCTTTAAGCTTAAAACCATGACATAAAATAGATTTATGAGGGTAGAAGAAATCTGAAATCTGACGCCGCAACCAAATGAAGTTCACATTTAACTCTTTACGTAAGTGGCTAACAAATGGTCACGCCTTATCACATTCGCTCAAAAGTTGCCTGTTCAACTTCATTGACTGCCAGACCAATAAAAAAATTAGTGTTTTCGACAGGCAAAAGCATCTTTTAAAAAAAAATCTCAAGCTTATTACTATCGAAACTCCTCCTGGAATATAGTGTGCGCTTTACTTCACATTTACCCAGAGAAATTTTCCGTTCACCCCATTTCCCACATCTCATTAAAAATAATTGTGTTTCTCCTGGGTTTCTAAGACGCTTTCAATGCCTGGACGTGGATAGTCTGACGACTGTAGTTACTTACTTCTGAAATTAATAAAAGAAATAAAACTTTCTACTTTTTTGAAAGTTCAGTAATAATAAGGAATGCAGAAAATATCCTTGATTTCCGCAACATTTGACTTTGCCTTGCCCCATTCACTGGCTTCCCCCCTGATATTTCATAACTAAAGCTGGCAATCACTTTTCTTAAGAATCTAGTAAAGAAAAGTTGCTTTTAGAAATAAAATGGCAGAAAGTCATAACCTTGGCGTAGTGCACAAGTGAATTTCTGTGAAAACTCCTTTTTATGGTGAACGAGTTGACATGAACTGTAAAGAGGAGAATTTAATGAAATTGAGAAGAAAATCCTCTCACGGAAAATTCCACTTTATTGCGGGATGGTTGGCTAACAGATTATTCGAGAAAATCTTATATTTTCCTCTAATTTCGTTACTTGTTTTCCTCAACAAACCAACTTAAGGGAAAGTCGTAACTTTTTTAACAGAAACTGACTTAAATACTTTTAGTATTCTTCAGAAAATTAAATCATTTCCAAAGCTCATTTAGTTGTCGATTTTTTATAGTTTTTAATGAGTCATAGTTAAGTTTACTACTATTTCTTTTCGGGAGGTTTAGAAAGAGTCCTTTAATAGTATGCTGTATGTATGATATATTTTTCATTCATAGTAGATTAGCTGCAGTGACATAATCTCAATTTTGCATATTTTTCATTTGTAGCTTCTGTACCAGCGACTCAAGTATTTTTATTTCTAAGAATTTTAGGATGTGCTATTTACCACTTATGGAAATCCCACGCCGGTCGCCGAGCGGGCTGAGATTTTCTCCCCTGTAAGCGTGGGTTCGAATCCTGCACAGGACGCGGCGATTTATCAGGGTACCAGTAGTTGAACAATTCTACTGACATGAATTGTACTTGCAAAGCTACTGGGTTTTTGTTGCACAATTAAAATTTCATGTCAAAAATTGTGGGTTAGAATTGTGAAATACTATTCGAGAAATTTTGAGAATTCCAAACAATTATGGAAATTTTACGTCAACACGTCATATTCAAATCAGAGCTGGGACGTAGTGACTCCTTTTCGGAATGGATCTCGGCTTAAATACAATTTCAGGAAATGATTAATACGATTAATTCCTAATTAATTAAAAGAAAACTAGTAATTAAGTCCTGTAATTTATATAATTTCGAAAAGTTATTGAGGAATTCGATGTTTTAATTCCTTGAATATTTTAGTAATTAGATGGAATTGAATATTTTAGAAATTGGAATTTAGAAAAAATGATTTAATAAGAAAAGGAATTATAAATTACAATTTCACCCGAATATAGAGAAATTCTCTCATGATTACTACCATTAATTCCTAATTAATTAATTTACTGCTCAATAAAAGAAACTTCAAATTCTAATTGAATATTGCTTACTATATTCAATTACAAATAACACTCTGTTAGAGTAAATTACACATACATCATTTATTACAAAATTTTAGTGTCAACTGCAATTTTAAGAACGATATGAACTATGTGTGTGAGGCATAGACTTCATTTCAAAATGCAGCACAACCAACTATAAAGTTTTTTGTTTATTCTAGAATTCAAAAATTTGTAATCACATTTGTTCATTTGTTTTATGTTTATAAGTTTTGCCTTGGAAAGCTCTTATCCTTGTCTGTTAAATAGATTAAATGTAAGGAATAAGATTTTATAATTCCTTTTTTTTCTTTTTTCTTTTTCAGGTCTTTAAACTGTTGTTATAGTTACAAAAAAAACTTAGAAGAATTGACAACAAGATATAATGCAGTACATTGACAATAAAGTACATTGATAATAAAGGACTCTCTGGTAAGTAATTTATCCCGACAACAATACAGTGAAGTGTAATACATTTGACCTAATTTCAGAATCAGAGCATGTGCTCTGCAACTCAACACGCTTTATTGAGTTTATTCACGTGGGGATCTGTGCAATTCTATAGAATTCCCCCACCTGTCATAATAGATAGGTACACTAGATACACAGATATATTGCCGTTGCGACTGATTCCCAATTTAAAACAAAAGTATGTATCCATACTAAATGACCCTACAAGAACCAATTGTCGCTCATAATTTAGCAAAAATTGGAACATTGTACTGGCACGGAAATCCTTTAATTATTTTTCCTTTTACAGTTTTTTCCAGACTAATTTATTTCCTCTATCCGCATACCGAATCGTTCTCTGTGCCATCCTTCATAGAATTTTTTAGGTGCAAAAACCTGAGAGGAAATTCAATTGGTAATTACGAGGAACAAAACAATCGTCTCTAGTTCCGGATGTTGGTATTCAATTTCAAGCAAATTCTGTGGAAGCAGGACACCAGGAAGTCAATTGACTAAATTTTAATTGAGTTCAGTATTTTTTGCAACATTGTAACATTTCTTGACTTTTTATTGTATAAATTGAAACTTCAGTAGAGGAGTGGAACGGAAAAGCAGTTCATCGCTTAGAAAATACGTTTACAAATAGATTCCCCTGCCGCAGAGAAAGAATCTTTGGGAAATACAGTTTACTCAACGCTTTTTCTGAATATCGCGCATCGAAAATCATATAAAAAATGTCTGTAAATAGAGGTTTAGATTTAATATTCTCAGAGGTGACAAGAGATGCAAATGTAATTTCTGGATTGACAAGTGATTTTTATCATATTTACAATTACTCTAATATAGGATATTATCTCATATTTCAAGTATGTACTTGCAATTATAATATTGTTTGGTTCATGAAGCAGAATAATTATCTTACAAATCCATTGAAAGTGCGACCATCAAAATAAGTTGGAAAACGGCTACCAAATAATGACCCCAGGGGAGATTTGATTTTCTTTATAGTTCAGAGTTGTAAATGAACTCTTACATAGCTTTTCAGAACCCGAAAATTATGCTCTGGGCTACGTAGATTTATTTGTTACTAAAAGGAAAACATGAAAGGATGATAGTTTCCACCCGTACTAAAATTTGTAACCATATATAAGAAAAAGGAGATGGGAATCGGCTGACATTTGATGATGAACTTAATCAGGAAATTTCTGAAATTTTCGTCCTGTAATATTACAGAAAATGGTACGAAAAGTTTATGGATATGGATCAATTTTTCTGAAAAAACTAAAGATCATCTTATTTAGCAACCATAAGACTCATGATGCAATAAAATACCTTGAATCGATGCATGTTTTGTGAAGTATTACGATGACCAAATGGAGATCTTTATAGTAATGATGATTTAATTTTCAAAACTGATTTATAAATTGAGGTGAGTGAAAAACTTTGTACAACCTGCACTTCGTTGTTGTTGTTTGTTTATTATTTTACTATATGTTTTTATTACATATATTATATATAAAGAGTAAATATAATATAAAATATATCAATCTATATATTGTATATTATATTTATTTAGTATATAGTCGGTACATAAAAATTTAACAATACATAGGCGATTTGCACACTCCATTTTCATTAGTTGTACCTTGGAGGAAAATAAATTGTTGTATTAATTGTGCAATATCCCAGTGACTTTTATTTCTTGACTACTGATTTGTTTCATGGTTACTGAATGATTAATTGATTCGTTACTCGCCTTCAACAATACTGATAACGTGTCTCTCTGATTTCCTCAAATATTCCGGGATAAAATATATATGTAAGAAAACAAAAACTTCAATCAAAATCAAAAGTCAAACTTATGAACGAAATTGCTCATAGTAAATACTTAAATATAATTATATATAAGTATAATTAAGGCAATTTTCCTTATGCCAGAATAGAGTAGTGGACCAAGCTATCTTATCCTTATTTTGTTACATTTCATACGCGCACGTTGAGGATTAAGGAACAGAAACTCATGACAGATAGAAATCTGAACACAAAAAACAAAAGAAAATATTTACTTTCTAACAAATGAACTATTTCGAACTTGAAACCTAGAGGAATAAAGTTTAAATTTCGTTCAGAATACTGATTAAAGGTCTTATATCGATACGATACGTTTTACATAGAGGAATGATCAAAGCGCCTTTTAATCCGACTTTACCTTCTACTATTCTTTGGCAGACAATGAAAGGAAATTAAAGTTAAACGAAATCATTACATTCGTTACATAAAGATGTTATTTTTCTCCCATATGTTGATTAGAACTAACGTTGATATTACTATGTAGGTACGAAAACCTCTTCTGTGCACCGAAAGCTGAAACAGAATTCAGCTCACGTTTTCAAGAGAAGTCATAACAATTTTCCTTCCACTCCGTACTAAAATCTTTCAACTTAATCATCCCAGCGAATGCTATTAATGTAGTCAAAAACTTTTCCTGCATAACACGTGAATCCAACCCCCCGTCCTGTTCAACTAAAATCCGTCCTTTGTTCGCGAGATACTTACTCCGAAGGGCACTTAGATTCTTCTGATAACACCACGTTACATTTAGTTGCAGTTTAAGCGATTCTAGTTTAAATCAGCCAAAGAAATAAAACCATCAAGGGAAGGAAAGATTCGCGTTCATCCTGGCTTGCGGCGATTCCCCCATAAAACTGAGTTGTAAATTGCGCCATTTGTGGATATTAACTAGCTGTCCGTCGACAAAAAAGGATCTAAAATTCCAACTCCAATTCTCGGGTGTTATAAATTCCTTCAACCATTTAATTAAATTTCTATTGAAAAAAGTTGATAAAAGCAGCGTAAAAAGGACTAAGGCCAGTTTAGTGTCACGGTCACAATTTGGAAACTTGGGCTCTATCGATTTCTGCTAGTGATAAAATTCTTGATGAGGAATTCCTCTTTATTACTGGAATATGTGGTTAGGTATACCAAGCAGTTGACAGTGCTCTGATATCGATCTAGACAGGATTGTATTTTGCTTCATTCATTACAGATACCCCACGCCTCATGGCGTTTTGAAATCGAAATCAGGTTAGCATTCTCTGCAAGAGCTTCGGTATCTGAAGACGCTTGTGACGGGTAGTTGAATTTTGGTGCTATCTATAAGTTTGCGTGTAATTGGCAGATTTATTGTGTTATTTCGTGTTACTGTACAGTTGCATGTTAACTACTCTGTCACCCTAGAGGCATTAGTGGTATTTTCATATGATAGCGTTAAAATATAATTTATTCCAAATACGGACTTCACTGCAATCGAGTAACCACAGGTTTTATATATGTTTGAATGAGATAGTAGCAATCGATATATAATTTAAATAAACCTAAAGTTTATGATTTGTCCACTTGATTCTTACTTAATTTTTTTACTTAAATTTTATGAATGATAGTAATACTCAATACTCAGGTAATATGCAGAATGCCTTAAATGTCTACAAGGACTACGCATAGATGTAAACTCAACTTCCAATCAAAGTGAGAAAAAATCTTACAACATATTTCTGCATGCTTTTTGATAAAAACCACTGAATAGAAACCAAATCAGAAGTCTCGTCAAGAACGAAGAATTTATCTATGAAAAATAAAATCTCATCATGCACATCAATCTGTCGTTTGGCTTTTGTTTCAATATCTTAAGATGTTGACAAACGTTCAACAAGAACAATTGGCTGAATACAGATGAAAAAGGAAACACTGTTTGTGAAATGCAAATTTTTAACCACAGATGCGTACTTCGATGAAACCTTTGCTTGTTATAAATATAATATAATATAATAATATAAAGAACCAATTTCTATTAGTACTTGAGTCTTCGTCCTTTCATTCAGGTACTACTTGCCTGTAAAATATACAATTTCACTGAACTAGTAACCTCACCCGACAAGAAGTCAATTTCTCTGCTTTAATATTCATCGTATTTAATTAATGCATCTATCACTGCCACAAGTTTATATTACTTTAGCCCAATCAGTTACTTGGTGAATGAGGTGGGTTTTATCTTGGCTCTAAAAATACTCACATACATGTAGAAGGTTTGCACAAGTACGCCTATTTCTTCATATTTTAATTCTACGAAAATGTTATACTCCATCATATAGGTATATATAACTTTTTCCTTGGCTTCATTAAGGTGCGAACGTTGCTAGCTAGTCTTCATAAAACATTGAAATAGAAAATTTGTTGACGTATAAACGAAGGTGTCCAATTCATTCATGCTACCACCTCTTGAAAGAACTTGTATATTGGAAAAATCAATATCTTCTAAGAGAAACATTCTGCTTTCTCCGCATCTAAGACAAACGGAATGAAATGGATTTATATTCGCCTCATATCACCATAGGCTTCTTTGGACAATTCTATTTCCCAAGCTCTAAGATAAATTATCACTGCGGGAAATTTCGTCAAGATATTGATGGGTGCCTGCGTGTGTGAAAATGGCTTTCTAGGCTCCTTAGACTGTAATGCAGATGACTTTTTTATTTCTTTTATTCAATTTGATAAATTACAGAGCAGATTTGGTTGCACGTGATTCGCAGACAAAGTGGTCCTTTATTTGAATTATTTCCACGTTCGTGATAAGGGTAGTGTGGGTGTAGAAAACACTTTGCCAATATTATCTTTACATTCCTAACCATACTACCACACCCAAGCTCAATAAATCTCGTGAAACCTATTTTATACACTGCACTTTGTGATACATTCTAATAATAACTGCATGCAATAAATATTTTGTGCTCACATCAAGGCAAGTGCATCGATTGTCGTGGTGAAATATGAAGACGTCGTAAACCGAAGCAAACTTTTCATGCTTGAACATGAAGGAGTAAGGAATGGCAACAACAGGAAGATATCATTTCCCCATTATGCAGCTCTTCACAGAGATATGAGATACTTGAGGGGGGGTTAATGTTTACTTTATAGCCAAAAGCTATTAATGAAAAGTACATAACGATTTTAAACTATCGGTGCCTCGTCAGTGCAAACTACATTTTATTGGTTGCAAACACAACGGATATTGCCGGAGGAAGCAACGTACAAAATTGTATACACATTATTTTCTCGCAATTTCTACATGCTGTAGAAGATGTAAGCATTTAATAAAATTGTAATTTTGCTGTTGGTTTTGAAAATGGCTGACGTTCCCAAATTTTCAATCTATGTTATCAAAGAGTTATTAAAACAGAGCTCTTGCAAGTGGAACTCTGGCTAGGATGGAGTTTTCTTATTAAATACTTAAGAATGTATAACACCAAATAATTTCAAACATTACTAATTAAGAGAAAATAAATGTGCACTGTATAATTATAATATAAATACATCCGAAATCTTGCCATTTGCAATCCTTTGCATTTCCTAGAATTATTAATTTATACAGTTTAAAGTATCTAGAATCGTGCTTGAAAGATCCAAAGTGTGAACTATTACCCGCTTTCATGTTATAGTCATTTTTCAAGGACCACCTCATAGGACTCGAAGTTATCCTGTAAACTTGTGTGACATACATATATACTTTCACTTTACAAAGCTTGAAATTGCTTGGTTTATAGAAATTATATGAAAAAGGAAGAAAAAATGCATATAGCTGGCGCTAGATTTAGAAAAGCTTTGGAATTTTACACAAAAGCAAATTTTTGAGGTCTTTGACATATTTTTAGTATGAATATACCCAATTGACCAGCTTTAAAATTATACAACTTTATATATCTTAAAATTAAAAACTTCTTCCAAATTTAACACTAAATGATAAATATCGACATTAATTTTAATTGGAATTCAATTTTAGATACATATATATTCACAATTAACAAGATCCATAACTTTCGGAAAAATAGAACTGACTACAAAAGAAAATGTGGGAAATGCAGATATCCGCTATTCTTCTGATCCATTAGCAGGTGCTGGGTGATCTAAATAGATTTTCTCTTAATTATCTCAAGTCTTAGTCAGGAAATTGGAGGAAATTATATCCAACACTATTTGAGTTAAGCACATTATTGCTTCTGGCAGAGAGAAAGTTTTATCTACCACACAATAAAAACCTAATCTCATTTCTTGATAAGGGTTGACATTTTCCTACCGGTAATCACAAAAATCAGCTATTCCTAGAAGTAATTTAAATAGTGTTTCGGTATTAGGAGGATATTAAGGAAAATTAATGAAGTGAAGAGTAGTGTGGACAATGTGTCGAGGATTCACGAGTGGCTTAAATGTCAAACACCACAAATTGTAAGCAAATAAATAACGAATTTTGCATATATATGTATATATATATGTAGAAAAGATTGGTGAAGCAACTTTAAGACAAATACCGTCATCATGCTGAGTTGACCTAATTATCAGAGTATAATCACATGGAACATAATTATAGGGTTTCAAAGAAAATGGTAACAAATTCTCTTGTCGGCATTATCTTCTGTTAAGAATTGAAACATAATTCATTAACTATGAGAGTTAATAGCAGGATAATATAGGATCCCTAAATTAACGTAGCAAATTTGGGTCTCCTTGAAAATCCCCGTATTTATTTGCGGGAAATAAAAACTATTTCCTCTTTAATAAAATACTTTAAATTTTTTGACATTTTAATGTAGCAATGTATATTATATACAGCTATCGAGGAAAAGTAGCGAAGTAAGATTTATATTGGATTATTCCACTGCAAATCTACCGATTTTGTGAAATTTCCTGAATTCACTACCTCAGATTTTAACGAAATTTTACCAAATCATTATTTTAAATGTGTAAACTACCTGAATAACTGAATTAAATGTGTAAACTATATATAAAAACTGCTGGGATATTTCATAATAAAAATTTCATGACAAAAATTATTGTTTACTTGTAACATTTGTCCACAACCTGTCGACGCACCCTTTAGCTTTGATATTGGACCCGCCATTTTGAATCTCCAAAATTTGACTCCAGATTCGAAATCAGCGACCTCTAAAAACATATATGGAATTATTTTCATGATGATCGAAAAACTCTTGAAAAAGTTAACATTTACGACCGCCATATTTGATCCGCCATGTTGAATTCTTAAGCGTTAATGTTAAATTCGTAATTATCAGCCCCAAAAACCTATATATCCATCATTTTGCCAACATTACATTGACGTTTAGAAAATCTTGTCCACCATATTGGATCCGCCATTTTGAATTTAAGAAATCCAACTCTGGATTTGCAATCAGCGACCTCGAAAACCTATACCTATATGCATATTTTTATGACGTTCGCAAAAACTTTTGAAAAAAATTTACATTGACGGCTTTAAAAAATAAAACTTTCATGTGGTAACCCTCTGAAATAGTTGCCCGATTTGGTTCATTTTCTGCTAAGATATTTAGGTTTTACTAAAGTATATGTGTGCCGAATTTTATCCATCTGCCTCGAAGCGTTCTCGTTTTAGAAGAAAAATATCGATTTTTTGTTTGATCTAGCTGTAGTTTTCATATAGCAACACTATGAAGTTGTCCAAATTGACGCATTTACGAACTTGATCTTTCAATCTTAATAAGGTATCTATGTACCAAATTTCAACCCTCTAGCTTAAGGCGTTCTCGAGATAACGCGTGGACAGACAGACGGACATCTATTAAACAACTTCTTTTCTTCTCCCATTAATGGCCATATAGTTTATTTCTGCATGTGTATCATGAATATGTTTATGCGTTACAAACGTTTGCTTAAACTTATAATACCCTACATCTAGGGTATAAAAATGTATGTACTAAAGCTTTGTGTCATCAGACATCTTATTATTAAAAGTTTAATGAGCCACACAGTTGTGCAACACCAAAACATGCATTTAAGAATTTATTTCAGTATTGAACTATTCTAAATTTTTTGAGCCAATTCAGCGGGGAAAATTATTCCTCTTTACATATTTTGATAAAATGGTTATTACAGAAATCAAAAACTAATAAATGTGTTGATCTAAAGTTGCAAATCATAGGTTAGAGGTTAGATTAAGGAAACAGCCTTTTAGCTACATAGAAATTCTGAAAGTTTTTACCCTGTTGGTGAAGCTTCGACTATCTCCGTCAAAAAATAACACAACTGCTATACCTAAATAAAGCAACCGATAAAAATGAGATATTTTGCAAAAAACCACATCGAAATTTCTTTTAAAAGTGCAAAACATAACAAAACTCTGAAAGAAAACTGGAAAACATAAAAATAGAAGTTACATACGCATAAGATAAAAGTCTGATACAAGTAAATTAAAATCCATTCCGCAAATATTTCCAAGTAAATATGCAACCTTCATGATTAGGTTCAACCATTAGTGGGTGAGCTTCTATGCCGTCATTAACATTAATTAGCCTTGTTCCTATTGCAATTACAGCAATTTTAATTTAATCAAGTTTGGTATGTTACACTTCAGTTCCAGCTGCAATTGTTTTAGAAATGATTTTGAAGCATTTAATGTTCAAATTCAAATAACCTAAATATTTGAGGCATCAGTAACAGAATGGTGAAAATAGTTCGGGTATTTTGATTTTGTAGATGTTTCTTTTGATTAAATAATTATACTGATAGAGGAATCTAGAGTATTAGGGATCTAGTGTGGAATTATACTTTCCTGAAAGATAATTATTTATATTCCCTAATTCAGCAAGAAGAAAGAAATTAGAGATATATAACCATAGTACATATACAGTTATGGACAGTCTAGTAGAAGTAGACCGTAATAGAGGTTGCAGAGATAGCCCAGAAAGAAATGTGTTCATTACCCCATTAATGAAGTAATGAACTTCAATGAATTTTAACACAGCATTTGAAATTCATGCATTACCTTCTAGTGCACTACTGTTTCATTAATTCATTGCACAAAGTGTAAAAGTAATATTCAATTTAAGCATTGGTAACCTATTTATGAATTCTTGGAAGTAAATCTAAAGGTGCAAGAGAAGAATAAAATGGAGTCGCTGGAACCTACGCTTTGCATTACCAGGTCATTAATGTCATTATTGTTAATGACGTCTGTTATTCTTCGATGATATTATTCACTATCATAATTATCAATGGTTCGATTGCCTACTGGAAGGTATTCGCTTTCAAGTATACACGATCCTTTGTGTAATGCAAGATCTAACCGTTTATGTAGAAGGTATCCATTGCATCATAGCGGCGATGCATAGACTGCGGCCCGCGAGCCAAGTAGTTCGTCATCCAGAAGCTAGCAGTGATGTAAAATTTGATAACAAAATTTATAAGGCGAAACTATCGATCAGCATAAGAATTTCTTTACAACTGTCTTGGAGAAAAATTCCACAAGTTTTTCATCCTTAACATTCAACAGTTGTTCAAAAACTATACTCAGCGTTGGCACACCTCTCGCGCAGCCAAGACATTGTCTTTATCTGATAAACATTTTTTATTATGTCATAAATAAATATTACAAAAATATTATCAGACTTCTTATAACATTATAAATAAATACTACAAAAAAGCTATCTAGTTAACTAAACAATAAGTAGTCCAGCAGAACAGACAATATACACGAAATTTAAATAAGAGCGTTAAATTGATTGATAGCTAACCTACTGAGTGTAACAAACAAGCCTATTCCGTGATAATCGATCAAATATTGAAATGGAATGAAGCTCTTACTATAATCGTATCCAACTTCGTAAAAGCATTCGTCTTAATAAAACGTAATCCTGAATGCTTAAATTCATAGATTTACACAAGGAAGCCTCATAAGTCAAACCAAATAAAAAAGAATGGAAACATTTCAACTTTATTTCATTTCAAAATAGCGTAGAAAAGGAAGAATATTCTGCCATAATGGCATTCAAACCCTCAAGGATATATGACTAAATGCGTTCCTATCTTGTGTAAAAAATAAATAAATAATATCACAATTAATTTTGATAAAGGACACGTAAAAGTAATTTTTTCAACAAAAGAAATATCCTTTATTTAACATTCTCTGCACTGTGATATTTTTCGTATGCATACGTGGAGTAGGTGTTCGAATTGATGGCATTTATCACTTACCTTCAAACGGGAATATCTGTCACACATTCAGTAGCCACTTCCTGCAACCTATATAGCGTACGTATGTCCCTATATCAGACTGACCTAGTTTTAATAGTTGAGCTGGAAAGAGTTATGGCACACCGGTCCCCGAACTGCAGTAATTCATAGCAAACTTGAAATATCCCTGAGTTTGTATATACGATGTTGTTGGATACGGTTGCAGTGGGTTATATAATTCGAGCAATGGATAACAAATAGGATAGCATGTAGTTTGGTTGTGATTATTCAATTAAAATTAGCACAAATTAAAGCACGAAAAATGTAATTTATGCACTAACAAAATTTTACTCAGCTGTAAATGTCCTGCAAAACTGGGTGAACGGAATTTATAATTAAACTGCAATCTTCGATTTTTGGAAAATTGTATGTTGTTTCTTTTCCCACAATAAAACAAAGGTTATAAACCTTTTCTGTTACTCTATTGGAAGAATAAGGTTAAACACGTGATATTAACTCATGAGTTAATAATGCATTCCCTCAGCAAATAAGAACTTTATCCACAAAAATATTTCTTTGGTAATTTCGCTCAATAATAATAATAGTATCGATTATGAGATATAATTATAAACCGCTATTTAATTAAGCGGCCAATTTTAATTAATATAATTATTACGAATCGATGAAGGTGTTAATTAATGCGTTAGAATTTATACAAAATAATTTTTAAACATTTACGGTGTTAAGTACTTTTGAAGTAGCGTCACGGCAATAAGTAAGCTTTAATGGGAAATGTAATCCTGCATGTCCAGCAATGACGAAATAAATTCAAAGCTTTGATTTTCAAATTAAATTCCTAGTAGTAAAAAATTATTGTGCCATCAAAAGAAAGTAGAAAGAAAATTCTGTTGGAAACAGTTGTAGTGAAGAACAACTTCGATGAAAATTGAAATTGATTTTGGAACTGAAGTCTTTTATTTCAAGCTGGCACGGCCTAGATAAATATACACAATTTGTTAAAGAATAAAGACGCGTTTTACCAATTTAATGAAGGTTTCATATACTTACAAATGGTATAAAAGTCTGCATCTAAATACGCTTACCTGAAAAACAAGCAAAAAATATTATTCTTAAAAGTAGATAATTAAATTCGTCATTGAAATAAACAAAAATTCATTTGCATAAGAAAAAATGCTTAATGCTAATAAAACATGAAAATATATTCAAAGAATTGGAAATATATTAGTTTAACACACGTTAAACACATGATATGATATGATATTTTAAAATAATCATTGCAGGCATGTACCTCATGCAGCATCTGCCTAGTACCATATAAATATTTGGGTACTGCATAGATAACAATTTAAACTCAATCAAATATAGAGAAGCACAAACAGAAAAAGTTTTATAACATATAGTTTTATTAATACGTTTTCCATCAACCATTAAAAGATATCTTTCATGAAATGGAAAAAATAACTGGCAAACTTTTTTACCTGATAATCGCCGTGTAAATCAACCTTTTATGTGTAATATATTCTTGACAAATACTACAACTACTATGAATTCCGATCCTCTTAGTTTGTTCAATACTCAGTGGATTCGAATCCGGATCCTCAAGAAGTATTCAACTACTGACATCCTAGACTTTTGGTACCTATATAACTTTTTATTTTTGGTAATTAAAATTTCCTTCTTCCTAATTAGTCTGAATTTTTCTTTTTATAGAATTTAATTGCTTCACACCAAAAGCGTTCCCAAATGGATTAGGCACTTGTACACCAATTCCAATGAGAATCAGAGAATGAATGAATGAATGAAAAATGACTGTTTTCTCTGGTTGTAATTTTTCTGTTTGTGGCATGCCGACGAAAGCAAAAACCCTTCCCTAGGGAGATGTCTGAATGGCAAAGGAGCAACCAATAATTTTATATACTTGATACAGCAGCCACTTCGACAAATGGGAAAAAGGCCCAGCCATAAATCCCTTAAATTTTTAATACCCCCACTGAATATTCTCACTTTTCCTTGCTTAACAAATTCAAAATAACATTACCAAAAGTATCAAAGCTGAAAAAAAGTTTAATTTTGTTATGTAATGAGTTGCTTGAAATGAATTATACATATTTTAAATGGTAATTGACAATATTTATGGAATTTTCTGTAAAAGCAAATGGATGATGATTTCAAACCATCAGTA
Organism: Dasypogon diadema; assembly: GCA_006980735.1. NCBI lineage: Eukaryota > Metazoa > Arthropoda > Insecta > Diptera > Asilidae > Dasypogon > Dasypogon diadema. The sequence goes on from QYTT01057341.1 coordinate 18,802, forward strand.
CACACATAATAGACAGGACAATAAGTAGGAGCAGGAGCATCCTCCAAGACTTGAAATCTGCAAGGGAAATGTGTCGTTTGATCTCTCTGCAAATAATTGTAAAAATATAATTATTTCCTAAGTATACCCAACTGATTTAATTTTCTCAATAATTTTTTGACTTTTATTTATTTTTGCCTAAGGTAATTTGTATAAAAATACATCTAAATATTTTCTTCTAAGTGAAATTCAGTATTACAAGGTGAGAACATAGATTTCCATATTTTCTTTGACATTTATACAGAAATTTGTATGCAAGACCCTTAATATTTTAGATACTTGCTGTCTTAATATGTATATACATATTTAACAAATTCTGCTGTTATTACTTCCCTTGCGTTGTCTCAGGAACCATACGACCAATATGAACTCTTTTGTAATAAAATCTTTAGACCTCTACCAGAATTTTTCCATACATTTATCAAATACTCCAATCTAAAAAGTAACGCACAGGGTTGCTACTTGACTCCGGTTTCCAATCTCCATAACATTTATTCTTTATGGAACTCGCTTGGAACCTACTTATTAGCACCTCACTTTTAATGGCCTCTACGGCTGCTGTAAAAGCATTTTTATTATATATGAAAATTAATTTTCATTGATTTGGTTGGAACCTGAAGACTCTGGGCTAATTTTCAAGACCCAAGTCTCGTAAATGAGATTATTAAACTAATTCCACGTGATACTCTGCTTTACAGTGCTTTTTCGTAGTGCAAAATTTATATTGAATGTAATTTCATAGTTTAAACTATTATGGAAAGCGCAGATGGACCCTTGAAATTTTCCTTTCTTAATACAATTACATATGAGGACGCCAACTTAAATAAATTGTTCTTGAGATTTTTTAAACTTTTTAAATAATAAGAACAGTTGGATATTTATGAGAGAAGGGGATTATTCTCTCGGTTATACTCTTCCGCCTGCCCAGAACTTGGTCTTTCAGAAATGTAAGTTGTCATTGTTCCGAGTGGTTTATATAATAAATCCGTAGGTTTATAGGAACGGGAAGCAAGGTCTAAAAGGAGGGGAGAGCGATTTCTGAAAATAAATAAATCACTTAGCGGGAACTTAGAATTTCTTTGCGTCGAGATCGCACGTGGAGTTGAAAAGTGTTTAATTAGAGCTGCTTATGAAATTTGTAACATCTTATCAATACTTACATCCAGATATCCTAACGTCATACAAATAGATTTTAACCTGGATAAATTAACGCTCCACGTATATCACTGCTTTATATCCTTCCCTGTTGGGTATCTATTTCGTTACTAGTTGTTACTAGCTAGTCAGATGCCATAACCAAATTAAGCTACCTGGTTTCTTAGATCACGATATACTGTTCTAATATGCGATTAAGTTAAGTTAGTTAATTACTTTCCGCAACTACATATAAACAAATGGACACTGAGGGATTATTTACCGACTGTACTAGTTTGCCTATAAATGTTGTCTACGACTGTGATTTTTCAATAAAAATTTTTATATTATTTCATAGATAAGAACGCGTGACTCTAAGCCAGACGTGTAAAAGCGCATATAGAACCCTGGTTTGCATATAAAATCTTAATCGCTGAACGCGAACATCTATTTTCAAGATACAAGCGTTTAAAAACTGGAACCAGCAGAGCTCAATATAAACAATCAAGAAATGCAATAACCATGAAAATACATGCAGCCAAATCCAGGTATTACCACAACAAATTAATTCCAAACCCTGCACCTAAGCAGTTCTATGGCAACTTACGCTTCTCGGATACCCATGGCAAAGGTTCAATCCAGTCCGTTGAAGTTTGTTTTGGATTTTATTTTATTTCCCGAATCAAAAACTTCTCATCAGATAAAGTTATTTTGTTAGGACTGTTTTGTTTGTGGGTATTAAAAAAGAATGAGGTGGTGGTGTTTCTCCCTCGAAGTCGCTATATCCTTGGCTGTCTGCAGCTAGAGACGAGTTTGCGGCGGCTGCTGTGGTTGAATCCGGATGAGGCGTTAATTTTCCCTCGTTATTCTGTGATAGGGTGTTGGCTGTCGCTGCGGTTCTATTCCCGCCTGACGACGTTGTTAGCAGTCAATGCCAAGACGGTTGCAGAACGTTATTAAAAACAAGGGAAACCATACCAAATATAAGGTACTACTTTTGTTAAATACTCCAAAAATGAATGTAGTTTTATTACTATTTTCAGATATTATTTGCTCCATTTCTGAAAACTTTTTTCACACTTCTTTTTTTTATTTTATAATTTTTACGATAATATTTGAGATAAACAAAAATTTACAAATGAATAACATGAAGTATCATTTACTTAATATTATTACCAATGAATATATTATCTACAAGAAATAGATAGTTGCAATTTATCGTTTTTAATAAATTAAAAATGATTTCCAAAAACTTTTTCACACCATTGTATGTGGATTCCAGACTTTGCAGTCCAGAGCCGCCTTATTTAAAATATTTCCAGAATTTAAATAAACACTCTCACTGTTGCCCAATGGGAATTGTGTCAGTTTAAATATTTTTCAAGGTCACAATGTTTTGTTGAAAGTCCCGTGACAATTAAATCACCGCTTTGAGGAATATAATGAATCCAAATTGAACTAAGCAGAGGCCTGCTTGGAGAAGGAAATAAACTTAATACTATAATACGTGACAAAAACTAGTCAATTCCTTTAAACCTATACAGAATTCGTTATCGTTTGCTTTTCGTTAGGAGGCATTTTAAAGGTATAACTTCACCTGCCATTTTTTCGCTGCTTATTCTTCTCCTTCAAACACATTCAAAATATATATTATCATAATTAATAACATAACCCACAAAATTAACATTATACAAAATGCAAAGCCCATAAGTGAAATCAATCAATGTCGGCTGCAATGTCTGCTCAGCTTGCAAAAGTATTTGTTAATTCTACTCTGAAAGCATTCAATGAAGCTGAGAAAAATAATTCTATCGAAAACAGGAAACATGGCGTAATTTAACATTCGGTTAATATTATTGATGTTGAAATGTGTGAGTAAAGTTTATTTAAAAATAAATGAGTTTATTATTGTTTTAATATTTTATTATTTAAATTAAGTAAACAAAGCCAATTTATTTCCGGAGATATACCAAATAATCACGTGAACATGAATGAGTAAACAACAACAATTCCAATTAAAACGTATCAATGTCTATAAAACTGCGGAAAAGTAAACTAAAATGGTAATTCACTTCATGTGATGTGTCTGTTAACAAATATTTCATGTGAAATTAAGGTCGTGTGCCAAACGAGCTAAACACTGGCTAAATCTATTACTTTTCCATTTAGTAAATTTTCGTAATTTCTTTCTTTATCAAAATTTAATACTTCAGTGCCAGAGAGTTTCCGTCTATCTTATAGCTATTTTTCTCATTTATGTCAGTTTTAGCAACACAAACTTTTAAGATCGTTCATAAATTTCGTACCAAAGTTTTCCTTTTGACTATACGAAACAGTTTTGCAAAGCGTACTATGCCAAAAAAAAAGACAAAAAAGAAACAAAAACCAGACTATTATTAAGAAAAGACTCTAATTTTTCAAGAAAATAATAAACGAGAAAAAATTTCAGATTATTAAATTCTACCAGTTTCTTTTAAAAGAATGTTTAAAATGTTCCAACATGTTGGCGGCTTTTAGCGACGAGTAGCTAAAAGCAACGCATAAATCTTCTGATGCTCTATTTAAGTTGTTTACTTAGCGGTAAAAGTGCAAACAAAAAGAATGTTGTACTTATCCTAGAAGGTGCTCCTTGTGCTTGGAGGAGTTTGGGCTCAGTTCTGCCTATATACACAACCATTAGTAACCATCAATATTTCTATGCAACCGAGTTTGATGTAGGTTTGTGTGTATACGACTAAATGCTATTCAACTTGTTGGCAGTTGCCCTTTTCCGTCGACAGGCAGCGTCGGCAAGGACATCTTGATAGAAAGCAACATCCACAAGTATTCCTCACCTAGGGCAAAATGCACGAAGAATTTCTTCTCCGGCACCAAGCGCAATGTCTACGGCTGTTCACTTAAAAAACCTCCAAGAAATTTCGTGTGAAGACAAGAGAAAGCAGGTAAACATTTAACGGAGCAGGAGGATGCCATAAAAATCGATGGCATGCGGAGTCATATATAGTAGGTGAGGTAAACCACCACAAACATCGCCAAGCTATGTGGTGAACATTATTAGCTTGGAAAAGTGAAGGGTCCTCCTGTATGAAATATTATGTTCCAAGCTCATCCGGATATAGAAGATTAGGTGCCATAGTGCCTTATTACTGCTACTGTGGCAAAACTGCAGGCTTAATACATAAGAAGAGCACTGATAACAAATAGGTGCCCAGCCCTGAAAGGATCACACGTAATAGTGATTTATTGCAAGAAGCGAGCACAGGCTAAAGTAAATTTTTATTTCCCTGGAGGGCATGCGAATGCAATTTATCAGAGGATTTTAAATAAATAGCGCAAGCAATCTACAGACATGGTAATCTAAAAATAAATACCCCGGAATCTGATAAAAATGTAAATAATTAGTTGCAACCGAACGATAATTACATCCCGTGGCGGCAATCAAACACACAAAAGTCATAAATCATAAGCGAAATTAATCCTGGACAAAACCACAAAATCCCAGAGTATTTCAGCTTGGAACGTCCACTTTGGAAATCAATTTTCAATTTTAGCTCGTTACAACACCCCAAGTTGCCTATTATTGATCGGCGCAATTTAGCAACACGAACCCTATTGCCAAACGCAGGTGAACCCATCATTGCCTCCCCCAAAATTGATTTATTACTTGGGAAACGTAATTATAACAAAGAAGAAAGCAATTCAATACGTCGCATTAGAAATGTGATTGGTGACATTTTCTCAAACACTTGAGACACAGACCCGATTTACTATGGGCCGAAGGGCATAAATTTCTTAAAAGGTCTCTCCAAGGGAAAGAATTTTAATTAGTGCAAATATCTAACAACAATTAAAGAAAAACTGTGCGGGGACACATATAACCCTACGCAGCAGAACAGCGATAAATTCTAGATAGAAATAATTTCCTCAATTATTTTATGGTTCTCAAAGTTTTGCTTTTACACCCCCCTTTTTAATGGGCAGCTAGAGATTCCATAAGATGATGATACCACTGATACCAAGAGAACTTATCCTTCCTTCTTGGTAATAATTCAGAAGACTTCCTTGTGGAGGATGAACCTAATAATCTTAACATTGAAATTAGTTTAAATAACTTTACCCGTAGTACTTTTGAGTACTGGAGAAGAGTAATATAATTTATTTAAGGTATAAGATTGGGAAATTTTAAACTGAGAAAGGTAACAAGTGGGCCACAATTTTTGGCATGAAATTAATATTGTGCAATATCTCAGTGGCTTCGCAAGAACAATTCTTGTTAGTAAAATTGCCTCAACCACTGGTGCCTAGATAAATTGCCGAGTCCTGTGTAGTATTTGAACCCACACCAACAGGGGAGCGAACAGTTTTAACATTTGGAGAAATTCAAAAGCAACAAAAAATATATATTAAACACCATTCCACCTTTAGCTAAGCGAAAAGTATGAGATAAAAACTTCATTTAAATCAGTCGCCTTTGTCTCTACGAAAATATGAAAAATTTCGTCCCCATTCTAATTTAGAGTAGAACTCATCTGGGAGCAGTAACCTGAATAAAATCGCAACATAACTGAAGATACTCGTAAAAAAGAAAAAATCCATCTCTCATTAATTCGCCTCCCCCACTTTAATCTAAGTTTAATTGCATTCGTCACATGAAATCGAGATTAAGTTAGCGTGACTAATTCTAACGACCTCATATATTTCAGGATAATTAAAAGCGTTATTTCCGTAATAAACTAAGGACAAAAGACTATAAATATTTATTCATTCGCCGGGAGCACAGTATGCAAAGACAACTTTACGTGTCAGAGTTGTGCAAAAGCCCCACTTTGAGGCCTCATCCCTTAATTAAACTCTCGCAGATAATTTAAACTAAATTGCATCTCGAGTGCATATATCAGTACTACCAGTAACCAGCAGCATAAACTAACCAAACTTGCCCTCTGGTAGGCGCAAATTGTGTTTACTTAAGAATTTCGTAAGCTTCAAAGCAGCTACGTGTTCGGCTGATTTCGAAATTGTTTATATAAGGCTTTTCCAACAATATTAAACGAAAACTCCTGGGAAAAGGTGATTAAATTCCTCAGCTCATGCGTATGTAATTCCCTGGAGGCAAAGGCTTCAAAATTCACCGAAATAATTTAATATTGTTTGATTAAGCTTTCCACTGTTATTATGAAAATTATTGGGAATATGGTACCAGTAGTGATAGCGTTATAATGAAATTAATTGTACTTTGGAGGGATGTGAAGATGTATGATACATAAAAACTTTTTAAAGCTCACGGATGAACTTCGTTTTCAAAACTTTTTGGTACATCTAAAAATCATTAAAAAAAATACTGTATATGTGAATCACCATGAATAATAGCTTCGGTATTGTTCCATTTCGGTCAAAATAATTGAATTCGAAAAATTGGAGTTCCATCTGATGGGGTTGGATTCTAATATAATCGACGTTATTTCTGGAAGCATTTATTACAAAATTTTTAAAATTGAAGATAGAATTGGTTGTAATATCTCCACCTATCTAAGATTTCGCATATTTACATTCTTTCATAACCTAGTCATAAAACGGCAACCCAAGTATTTGTATGAACAACTTCACTTTGCTCAATCCACACGCACATTTTCACCATTTTACTAGAAATTTTTCAGTTTTGCATTACCGCGTCATAATTACTTTATCATTGTTTTATTTTTCCTTACAATATGGAAAA
>QYTT01057366.1:0-12018 GCA_006980735.1 Dasypogon diadema
CTATGAATTGGCCATTGAGGACACCTGATAACAGATTTATGCTGAATTGATGCTGGAAGTTGGTGTATGGTGTCCTAAATGTTGACCACCAAGGTCCTCTAACCTGAACCCTATTGACATTTTCATTTGGGGCTATTACAAAAGAGCTGGTCTACTCAAAAGAATACGAAAGTTTTCGTTTTCCATCCAACCAATCATATGGGGCAACCCTATGATGCGCACAGTTCAGCTTAGCCGGAGGGAAATTAAGGAAAGGGAGATTGGAAAATTTTAACCTGACAAATGTTGCAAGTGAGCCACAATTTTTGGCATGAATTTTTACTATGCAACATCTCAGTGGCTTCGCAAGTGCAATTATTGTCAACAGGATTGCCTCAACCAATGGTATCCAGATATATCGACGCGTCCTATGAGGGATTTGAACCCACGCCAACAGAGGAGGAAATCTGCAGATGTGCACCTCAGCCACGCCCAGCCACCGGTGTGAAAGTTAAGGGAATTTTAAAGATCATTATTTTCTTCACTTATAAAGAATATTCAATAAAGGTAGTAGCTATGGTACCAATAGTTAGTTAGGTAGTTAGGCCCGTTATCGGGCTATCGTAGTTATTTAAGCCACAATATTTATAATAAATAAATTTATTTAAGCCCTTTGCCACCGTCAGCATTGCCAACTATAAAGATTTATCTTCATTTTGCTTTTTTCGTGTCAATAATTTATGGTCGTTAAAATAAGTGCTTCAAAAATTTACTATCATTAAAATTTACATTTCTTGGTCCTAATAAATGTTTCAGAAAATCAATTTTAACCAACTTCAGCTGGTTAAAGTTGAAAATGTTTATTCATCGAGAAAATTTGTACCAAAATAAAGTCTTCAGCAAGGAACATTTTAGCTGATTTGGAAGTTGAGCATGATCTTGTTAATATAATTCGTAGAAGTGTCAGTACAATTACAGAAACGGATTCCATAAATTATGTAATGGATATGATGCACAATCGGACCTGCTTCTGCTTCTCCTAGTTAAGGGTTCATTAGTCCAAGTTTATTAGTTACTCGTCAACAATGATCTGAATATTGGCAAATTGAATACCCACGCTCAGGTGGAGGGTCAATAGTGGTCGCAGAAGAAAACGTTGAATTTGTAAGAAAATTGTAAATTGTTCTGAATGATGGAAGACTCCTGCATCCTGTTCATCTGCATATGAACAAAATCAGCGTAAGATAAATACCGCAAATCCTTAATGCAGTTCAAAAGCAGTAAAGCGTTTACTATTGTAAGAAACAATTTAAACTCTATGGTAAAGACGAAAGTGGAATAGTCAGGCAAACTGTACCTCGAGATGAAACTATGGAGCTTTATTACGATTCACAAACGAAATGAAATCGATGATCTGGCGCCATACTGAAGAGCAACGTTCCAAACTGCAAGGGTATTCAAAATCATAAAAAAGTTATTATTATCACTTTTAAAAATCACAATACAATGTGGTGACTGGTGGTGAATTATACGCTTCATTTCTACAAAAACTTCGAGCTGCCGAAAAAAAGTTGTGACCTTCTGTTACATGACAATGCACCCGTTCACACGGCTACTGTTTCAAAGACAGCTTTTCGCGAATGTGGCTTCTTGCAAATTGATCATGAGTTTGATACTTGGCACTTGCAAATGTATTCGCAATAAACTGTGCCCGTTTTTTACCCTCAAAGTCATTTTAAGTACTACTTAGATTGATAATTCAGATAAACATTGTTTTCGTTTCACACTTGAATGCCTCTACTAAAATTAAAATACACATTGAAAAGTCCGGGCACTAACACATTGGAAGTTGGAATTTTGCATACAAAAATTTGGGAACAATACGACGCAAACACCTAAACTGTCTTAGCCTGAAACTAATTCTTAAAGGTGTGTATTTGTAAGTTGTCGCTAGTTCTGTTTCATATCTCAAACATATTAAAAAGGGCAATCACACAAAAATAAACACTGATTATGTTGTGTCAAAACTGATGCTCTAAAAAACCCTTTATTACTCACAATTCTTCATTCATATCACTCAAGTAATCCAAACCGTTTGTATTTACAAATGACCCCAATTAATCAATCGGTTTCTTTACATTCTTGTGTGCCAGTAAAATTCGTTTTTAAAGTCATTTGTATAACTAGGGCTCACCAGAAAGCTACCTGTGATAACCCTACTAACAACAACTCTGCCGTCCTAAAGGGCTATTTTCATGGCGCCAAGACCCGGCTCCAGACGGTAAATAAACCGATCAATTTGTGGCTATTAAATTGATAAAATAAACTGATAAATATCGAATAAGGATTGCTACGGATTTCCTAGAAAAAATGATGTAACCTTTTAGATTTTGGATTTCAAAATTATATGCAAGCTGTAGACTGTAATTTGCCGACGGCAAATTAATAATTTTATGCACTATGTAGGATGTATGCAAAGACAAAACTGCAGAGGAAGAATTTCACATAATATAGGAAAGTAAAAATTGAATTATATTTATTATGGCGCATTTAGTTTATCTTGCTCGTAACTAAATTTAAAAGAAATTGGCGTAAAATGATATAAAACTTTAAAAATCCCTATCGATATTCAAACTCCGGTGTATTACGACCTTGTATTTGTGTATCCGATGTAAATCCTCCATTGGAAACTATACTAAGAAAATTTTACGGGTCGCAAGGATCATGAAACCACTGCGGGAATCATTGGTCCTAAAATCAGAGTTACGCCTGCGAAGGGCAAGTGCCCCACCGATTTCCAAGCCGAAATCCAAGCTATTTCGACCTTTGCCGTTTTAAACTTTAACAAAGGGCTGCTGGGTGCCAACATCATCATTTCCTCTGTCCTTTTAGAGTACAGAAACTAATTTCGTATGAAAATATTGCAAATATTTAAAAAATTAAGTTGATCTCCAGGTGACTGTCAAATTTGATCCTAGGTCAAGTTTAAGATCAATGCCAAGTACTCTCTCTCTCTTGTATCCTCAAATTTTTATCCAAAACATTTTTTCTCAAATACCCCAACTTTTTGTAATATTCCACTGCACATGGGGATTGTGTGTGATAAATTAATTTGGCGTTAGGACTTCAAAGGAGAACATTTTTTATATAATAAATAAGAAATTAACAATTTAATATGGCAACCGTCTGAAGGAGTTGACCGATTTGGCTTACGTTCTGTCAGGATATTTTAATTATACTTCAATATCTGTGCGTCGAATTTTATTCATTTGCCTCGAAGCGTTTCCGTTTTAGAATAAAAAAATCGATTTTTTGATATAGCAGTACATTTCATCTGGCAACTCTATGAAAGAGTTGTCCAAATTTTCCCATTTTCGAACTTTAGTTTCCAATTTCAATAAGATAGCTGTGTACTAAATTTCAAGTTCCTAACTCAAAGCGCTCTCAAGACAACGCGTGGACAGACAGACAGACAGATGGACCCATTAATGGCAACATAGTTTATTTCTGTGTATTATGAATATTTTTATGAGTTACAAATATCTGCTTAAACTTATAAGACCCTACAATTAGGGTATAGAAATTTCCCGGAGTTAAAGCCTCAAGATCTGCAGGGTCCCTGGAAAATGTGATCAAAGGGCAGAAATTTAAAATTACCTCGATCTGTGCCAACACAATTGTTAGTTGTTCAAACTGTAACAACTGGCTCCTGACTATCTAATATAAATGGGACTTAGCCGATTTGAACGCAGTCTCCCATAAACCACCATAAAGTGAGGTGTTCTTGTAGGTATGAGTTATAATCTTATTCTATCTTCAACACATATTCTAATAATGACATTCTGCGTTGAGTATTGGGCACTGCCTGCAACTTTTTTAACTGCCTATTAGTCCACAAGTTGCTTCAATATAAAAAGTTGCAGGATGACTTTCAAGCACTAGTTTGAAAAGGTTCGTCAAAGAAAGGATTTCAGTTTCTGAAGAGGCTTTGAGACCTTATAGAAAAATTGTTATTTCATTAATGGTATCCTTTGTGAAGTTTGGCCTGTTGAATAAGAGTTTGGAGTATTATTCTTTTCACTTTTTGAGGCTTATCTACCTCAAGTTCGCCAAGCTTTCATTTATACCTTTTATTCTTTGAATTGTCAATGATTTAAATAAATTTATGAATTTGGCCTCCTTCTTCTAGAATGTATTCACTGCCTAGTATTTCTATTTTCGGCAAAAATTCAGATCAACAATAAACGAGATTTGAGATCATCATTAATCAATCGATGCTGAAATATGATCCCAAACAGTATTCATGTTATTTCGTGTTTGACGCATCGGTATTGATGCATTGGACAGTAGCATTCAGAACTTGCGAATCACAAAAACACTTTATGCTTCTTTATAAACGAGCTGCTGCCTTTTAAATGGAAATGTTGCTTTTGGACCGCAAAATGTACACCATATGGAATAATACCATTTCTATCTTCAAATTCAATCGAGCAATAACATAAAATCTCCATTTTTGAGCCATAGTCAAGTTAATTCCAAACTATTATTGCCTGAAAAACATTCAAATATATTTGCCCTCACTTGTAATTTGAGTCAACTATGAAATAATTTTTATTAGGTGAAAATATTATTCATTTTCTGAAAATAATATATATTGAATTACCCCTCCTTTTTTAATAAATTTCATTTCAACGCTCACATCAATAAATGCAATCTATTGACATGTAGGCCAGCCTAATCTAACTGAAATTTCCCCACTGTACGATAATTTTTAAGTCTTTGATAGATAAACGAAATTCAAAGTTATTAATACTTGTTGTAAATAACTCGAAAAGTGATCAATCAAAATGGATCACTTCTAAAAATATGATTACCTCGATATAGGTAACACTTGGAAAATAGTGAATTAACAATAAAGCACTGAAAATTCTCTGATGTTACGAGTTATTTAATAGCAGATGTGATTGCGTGAAATACAAGTTCTTTTTTGAATCCAGCCATAAATCACTGACATGGATTAATCTTTTTAGATATGAAAATATTCATTTCATAAAATGTGAACCGCTTTTAAAATTGATCCAATCAAAGTACATGCTGAATTGGTGACAGGAACTGTTCATGGGAGGGATTTTGAAAAATGACAAAAATGAAATGAAAATTTCATAAGAAATATTTTTAATTCATCGTTTTTAAGGTCTTTGTATAACAAAAGTTTGGTCTACCGTTTGTAAAACCTTGAAGGAGTCATCATAGGTCCATAGGTGTTACTAGATTCCTACTCAGGATCAAAAGTTATGTCGATTTATGCATGTCCGTCTGTCTGTCTGTCCGTTATATCCGTCTGTCAACACGATAACGGGAGAACGGACCAACTTAGAGACCTGAAATTTGGTATGTGAGTTTGTTATTTTATTTGTGAGGTTGAGTTCGTAGATGAGCACAATCGGACACCAGGAACCCTCTCTCCCCTCCCCATATAAAAGAAATTTTTAAAGAACTGCAAAATGCGCATTTTTAAAGATACGAAGTTAAAATTCGATACATATATACATAATACCGATCCCCAGGGTTCCATCGAAAATGAATGAATTTGGAGGGGGGAATCCCTCTTTACTCCAAAAACAATATAACTTGCGTAAGAATGGGTAAAAGTCTGTGAAATTTCATCCACTGCTTCTTTATAGTATTTGAAAGGGGTGGTGAAAGTTCTACAACCTGTCAGAGCGACGAGAGTTGACCAGCTTACATTGAATTGGGGCGTAAGAATCAGCACCACACCTGGCGCGAATATACCCCACCACCTCACCAGTCGATGTAGACGGGTCCAGTCTAGAGACGAAAAACGCCCTTGGCCGCTGCGCCACCCTCAACAAAATATAAGTATCGGCAATCACAGTGGACCCACAGACACGGTTCGGCGCAGAAAAACCACCCCCGACCCCAGCCCGGCACGATCTCCATCCCGTCGAGAGGCACAGCAACATCCACAGCAGTCCCAGGCGCATCCTCTGGCGGGGGGTAAGCGACGAAACCGCGCGGCGGCGCCGACGGCGACCATAATATACTGGCATAGGCACTTGCCTATTAATTTCTTATGTTTTCTTCAAATTCAAATTCGTATTAATCCCAAAGGCTTCCCCCTTAAAACCGGCCCTGATTACCTCTTCTTAGAGTCCTGCTATGTGCATACATATAACTTAGGTATAGTAAGGCATATTAAAATGTCACCATAAAAAGGTGGCATTTAAAGATAGGTTCATTTCATAATGTTAAAAGAAAAGTGAAGTAAAGGAACAAGGAAAAGTAAGAGAAAAATGCTTCGGCGATGCATTGGATAACGCCGAGACCCATGATTCGGAAAGCTCTACTAATCACTAAGAGAATTATTTATTTAGATCTAACGAGGTTTGAAATGAAAACGGAGAACTGATTATCAGCGTATCCTTAATGAGCACAACATGTTTAAGGCCTACCAGAGTTTAGAATATGTTCATTGATATACAATTCTTAATTTTAGATCAATCATCCTAAATGCAAAGACTTTGTATCCTGTCTAAAAAGTTCTAAGTTAAAAAAACAAAGTTATAAAAGTTATAAGAGTTAATAGCTCTATCGAACTAATTAAAGAGATTGACCCGGATTTCTAGAAACCTCAATGCACGACAATCTATATACCTATTCACAGAAATGGAGACAGGACTGTAAGCAGCGATTATCAAGGAATTTCTTGCTGATATGATGATACAACACAAAGCTTTGTCTTATACACAGAAGATTTTGAACAAATAGCAGTAATATCAGTATCAGGAAAGAAAGATCGACGGTCGATCAGATGTACTCCACTCTGAGCTGGGCAAGTATCAAAGAACAAGTACTTAAGTACAAGTACAAGTACCAAAAGGCCTGAGTACTTTAGCGTGAGTACAAGTACTGTATGTATAAAAAGTACTTGTAACTCAGTACTAAGTACTACTGAAAAGTATTTTTTCCAATCGTTGTATATTGACAGTATTGGAAAGAAGATTATATTATATATATATATATTAATATTAACATAAGATAAGCATAAGTACTTTCTGCAAACTATAATATCCTAAAACGCCGCACAGTGGGCCAAAACAATTCTTGAATGACCAAAAATCGATTTTCGATATGTCATAGATTTCAAAAATTTTAATCCCATTCGATAGTAAACTAAATGCATTACTTTATAGCAACAGTTTTTTTTAATATTTACCCCTGTCTTTATGTTTGTAGATCATTTCTTTTAGAAAATGTTTGAGTTCTCCGTTATTTCAAGGTTCTATTGTGAAAATGTTTGTATTGGGAGGTTCAATTGTAACTAATGAAATTACTTACTATATAGGAGGGGATACTATTATTAAGCCAATAAGTTATGATAAAAGTCAAATAGTTTTTTAATAATAGCATTTTAATTAGAAAGGAAAATTTTTGGTTTAAAGTTTTATTTATTTTTAACTTTTCAAAAAATATCCAGGGATGTCCGCGATCTCTTACTGGTATCAAATTAAGATACAAACCCACCTGTATTGTTCACAAAACAAACACCTGCGAACTTCGGAGAAAATTGGATTTGAAATAAAGTCTAGCTTGTCGTCTTGTGCGTATTTCCACACCATGTATCCATTTATGCAGGAATTTTATGACCCTTGAGGCTGCATAATGTTTGTTTTGTAAATAAATTACAGTCTTTCTGATAAACCTTTAGGATTAATGACATCATTTATATTTAAAGAAGTTATATTATTACGTATTATTCAGTATCTGCTTAGTACTATATAACATCCAGAGAACTTAATACACAGATTTTGAAACGTGAACTATATAAAATAATCCATGATAACAATGTTATGGAATACTTAGAGTTTGTGCGTCTTCTTTCAAATATGTATAATGTTGAAAGTTTGGCCAAAGATAGAGTCGGGCAATTCTTTCTTTCAAGGAAAAATGGCAACTTAATACCAGAAACGCACTAAAGTTTGAACAACACAATGAGTCGTGATTAAATACGGTGATGGAAGTCAGTGCTAAAGAAATAAAATCTTCAGTGTCATCTCGACCTTCAACTTCAACATTTTCGATGCTTTTCTCTTTACTTTCTACATCAAGATGGGAATCTTCTGCATCAACATTGGAACCTCCTACCTCATCTGGCAAGAACAGACCAGCTAAATCTCTAGATCAGTGCTCGAAAATCACCAAAAAACAAAAACTTAAAGAGCATAATGAAGATTTATCAACTGAATTAATATAAGGCAATCACTTTGCGAACGATATACGCCCGAGAAACTAGATAAAAAAGCGTTCATTGTAAAAGCTGTTGATGAAGCTAGCCCAAACCATGTGAACAGAATTAAGGAGAATATCCACACCACAAAAGACCAGCCGCAGAAATTCACTCCAGAGGAAGTTTCGTCCTTGTTTTTAGACTTGGGACTTTCAAAAAATAAATACGATTTTTTTAGAAATTAATTGAAAAATGAAAACCACGATGCTTTACCAGGCTATAACAAAATTGTCGCAACAAAAAAGAAGGTGTTTGCCTGAAATGCTGCAGACTACAGATACTTCCGCTTCGGCGCCTCTTTAAAATTTGCTTGATTCAACCGCGAACAAAATTTTAAAGATAAAATCACAGGATGAAATTGAGGGCTTAGACGACACCACTTTAGTGTTAGTGAGTAAGTGGGGATCTGATGGATCTTCGGTGTAAAGCGAATACAACCAAGACATTTCTAGAAATAATGACGAAAATATAACAGATGCTAATTTAAATACGTTTGTAGAATGATGTTCAAAAAACTTTCTGTTTTCGAACTTCACTAAGTGTAAAGTTTTGTTTTTCTCTCATAATCTAATGTTGTGTAATTTTTACCTATATTACTACCTACCTTTACCTATATTACTACAACTACAAAAGTAAAAGAAAAAGAATCTTTCAAAGGAGAAAGTAAACTAAATAAAGTCATAAAAATATATTTCTGGAAAATATTTCACATTTAACACATTCTCATAGAAAAAAAAAATAAAGCAGACAATGTTTTCCTCATTTTACGTATTCAGTGTCGCAGTGGTCAATTTTTTTCACATTTTTTGATTCACTACTTTTTTGACGAGATTAAATGAAAAGCGTGCTTCGTGGATGATTTTATCAAAAAGATGAACTTTCTGCAATTTTTTGGACTCTGTAGTACTGGGCCAGATATTGACAAAAGTGGCTATCACGTCCATGTAATACAGTTACAAAAGTTTTAAGTTTGTATAGAAATACTATGCAATGTTAGAAATCTTTAATTTTATATTAATTTTAACAAACAAATTCAATGAAAGGAACAGTGAATCTAAAAGTTCTCTGCACACAGGGGGTTCAGACGAAGCTTCTTGAACATTTGTGAGATATAAGCAGCGAGTGATAGCGATACATAGGTTATGGGAATGATATTGAATAGAATTGAGAAAAATACAGGCCAAGAGTAGAAGGTACCTAAGGTTCATTTATTTATAAACTTTATACATTTCCTCCAAAGCATCGATGGATTTTATGCGATGTTTTGCAGACATTTATGTTTTCTAAACAATACCGCCTTCGACGGTAATATCCATGTTTTGCTTCGATGTCGCATTCCTAGTTGCGTCCTTCGTCACATGATTGAATTTTGAGTTATAAAATTGCTTTGTTTAGCGTCTGTTCGGTCTCAGAATAGTGAATTGACTTTCTTAAATTTTCCCTGAAGGACATGAAAAGATTTTTGAAGCTCTTTGACCTTTTCAAGTAATGAACCAATTAAAATCTTCCTGTATCTTAAACAGCCCTAATACAAACCTTCAATTTCTTCCATTCCCTTTGCATTGAATCCATTCAAAGAAATACATTTTGGATGAACTAGTACACTATTCCGATCGGAAACGATGTGCATTTCCAGTGGGTCGTATTTTATGAGATTAATTAAATTTAAAAGGCGATAAATGTAATCCTTTTTAGCAATGTTCTCTTAATTTTTTTACAATTGCGTCTATTATAAAATTTCTTTCTTTGTTGTATCTAGATAAAAGAAAAGGATACGGACGACTATAAGTCATTTGTTAACACAAATTGACAATGATTAACTATGGAAGTCTGTTATCATAACTGTGCATAATTGTAAACTTGTAGGAGGGATAACCCGTAGATCATAACACACAGGAATTGAAAAAGAAAACATCATTTACTTGCTTGCGCCCATTGCTCTGAAAAAAGTGCTTCACGCTTTTCAGTTAATGCTTTATATATTAACACTTAACGGACGGGCCCCGTAGATTTACGTTTTTCCATTGTGACTTCCTAGGACGGGCCACGTAGATCTATGTTTTTGCATGAATTTTTAGTACGTTGCATTAGGGTTTTCTTTTATGCACACTGTTATTTTTTCTTGATACTATTAGTTATAGCACTATCTGCCTGTTGATCCTACGGCGTAGTTTTGATTTTAGGAAATATTTCTAAATAATCTTATAACCATAAAAATGGCAGGCAGCAAAGAGTTTTCTGCGGAAGGTGAGGCAATTTATACGGATAACTTATCCGGAAGTGATGTTGAGTTTGAGAATCTTGATGAAGAAAGTCATGTTTCAAGTGAGGACAGTGAATTTTTTTCTCCTAGGAAAAAAACTGCACGTAGGTTACCTTCTTCGGAGAGTGAATTTGAATATAATGATTTAAATAGAGATGAATGTGCACCTCAAGACAAGTTAATGTCTCTAGATCCTCTTCTTGGTTCTACTGGTGTACAACAACTAACTACCCAGTAATCCAAAGTCTATTTCTGAGTGCGTTGGATTACTTAAAAAAGACGATTTGTTTTCAATGATGGCAGAGCAAAGCAATTTGTATTATGCCCAAACCAAACACAAATACCAATGTTCGTCAAAATCTAAAAAAATGACCGTTATTACAAGTGATGAAATGAAAAAATTCATGGGAATTACACCTTTAATGGGCCATACAATGAAAAATACTTTGAAAGATTACTGGTCAAACGATCATTTGAAGAAATGCCTATTTTTTCAAAAGTAATGAGTAGAGATCGTTTTCTGCAAATCTTACAGTTTTAGCATTTTAAAGATAACTCCACCAGACTTTAGAAAATAGAGCCAATACAAAATTACTTCCTTGAAAAGTTTAAAACCGTTTATAAACCAAATCAATAGATCTCAATAGATGAAGGTGTAATCCCATGGAGAGGAAGACTTCGTTTTAGAAATTATAACCCTGATAAACCTAATAAATACGGCTTACTTGTTAGAATGCTTTGTGAGAGTCAAACTGGTAATATATAATTAATTTTAAAATTTACTCAGCTGAAGGAAATACCCTCGAGAATATCATATTTTCTTTATTAAATCCTTGTTTAGATGTTTGGCATCATTTGTACCAAGGTAACTTTTATAATAGCGTACATATAGCAGAACGCCTTCTTACAAAGAAAGTTAGAGTTTGTGGAACTATTCGTCAAAATCGAGGCCCTCCTTTAAAATTGAGAGAAAAATAAAAAAATTATATACCGGCGAAGCGGTGATATCTTATTACAAATATGGAAAGATAAGAGGGAAGTTCGTATGATATCCTCAATTCATGATGCCAGCATGATAGCTGTTGATAAAAAGACTAGAGATGGAAGAGATGTTATTAAACCAAATTGCATTAACGGCTATAACAAATATATGAAAGGTGTAGATAGGGCCGACCAGTACCTCTCATATTGCGGAATTATGAGGAAAACTAGAAAATTGACGAATATAGCGGTTTTGTTTCTATTTAATTGCGCTTTCTTCAATTCCTTAGTAACTTATAAGAAATTCAACAGAAACACACATATAAGTTACAGTACTTTTCTAAAAGAAGTAGCAAGGATCTTGATTACCGATCTGCAAATAAATGATTCTGATTCCGAGAAAACTGGTACTAATAATCGACCAACAAGAAGAACTCCAAGAGTGGATCCAGAAGGTAGATTGTCAGGAAACATGAGGCAGCACACC
>QYTT01057516.1:0-24833 GCA_006980735.1 Dasypogon diadema
GTAGTTAATAAATTAAATTCTTTAATTCTCAAAATATTTGAATCATTAAATGGATTTAAATATCTCAAATTTGAATTATAAGAAGTGTAGGAATTATCAATTACAAAATCCATTCTCTAAATAATTTATTTCATTTCAACTAGATAAAACGTGAAGTTAGTCATACTTGTGCCATACATAATTTATATTGTACCTAAAATTGAAGTTTCTTCTTTTTGTGATACCAAGTATTTTTAACAATTCATCTTTAAAGCAAATTTTAATTTTACAAATTTTGAAATTACAAAATATTTTACTTTTAATGATGCATTAAATTAAAACAAAATAGAGTAATTTTTTAATTTAGAATTCTTTCAGTATTAAGTCACATTTTTTAATTCCATGGATAATTACTAAAATATTTAAATAATTAAAATATCTAGTTTCTTAATTACTTTCCGTAATTAGGAATTGGAAGATGCAATTATCAATTTCTTTATGTATGGAATTACAATTAAATTGTGGTCTTTTTAAGGCCCAGAACACGATTTTTATTATTATAGTTTCGTTTTTCCTTTTTGTTGTAATGATCCTCTCTCCGCCAGTCGCTGACAAAAATTCTCAAAAATAGAAGAAAAATAAAACACTATATGGGAGCTCGTAATGATGGACGGACAGAGCTTGGAATTACTCTTTTTGTAACTAATTCTGTTCACGGATGAATTGTCTTGGGATCAGTAGATCTACCGCTGTGATATTTATTGGTTAAAGTACTAATTAATTATCAAAAATATCTTGTTACTGTTGGCTGTAAGCCCTCTGATATAATAGATTTCGGCTCTCTTTACTCAAAACTCAGAATGGCTGCGGAGTTTTAAAAAAAATCATACTATCTGTTTTATAATGGGTCCTTTTTTGTGTCCTTGGCAGAAGTTAGCACCGTGCTAGCGAGTGCATCTCCTCACACAGAATACATTTTCAATGTGGTTTGAGCTGGAGGTGGTGTTACAGCATATTGGGATCAGAATAACCTGTAGAATCAATAAACTCAAAGGATAGTAAATCATAGAAAATTGCCAAAAGCCTGAGAAAAGATGTCTACCAATGGTCGATGCCTTTCTGCTATCACACTAGTTGTTAGAGATCATTGGATGTTGCAGCAAGTGCAACTAAACCATTTATCAGAAAACGGGTGAATTTTTCTCCAATTCATTGCATTAAATAAAATAATTCAAGATCATTAATTTTATCACCACTTCTTAGATGTCATTTGTCGAATAGCTTAATTTGTTTTGGCCAGCATTTTAGAGGCAACAAAGTAAAACCCAATATCTGGAAAGTCTCCCAGTGTTATTTTAACATCTCTACAAAAATATTTTAACCCACTTATTGAAAAAGCTCAGGGACCAGCATTCAGTATTTAGAAAATTTCACCCTTTTGCATGTTCTTGTAGCTTTTTTTATTATTAATAAATTTCCCATTAAATTAACTCATTTTCTTCAAATTACTCCATATTTTTCAATTGTAACTCCTTTAACGTATTAAATCTACCAAAAAAGGTCAATTCAAGTCTGCCCAACTTCCAGACTTATTCAAATCTCTAAAGTTCCCTTCATCTGTGTATAAATATGCCAAAGAAAATAAGTCCAAACCACTTTTCAAAAACCTCTTCCTCCCCCTCTAAAAGTAATCAACCAATGCCTCTGAAATCCGCTTAAAACAAACTAGCTATTCTTCAACAGTTTCCACCGAGAGATTCCCCCACTCCAGGTAGTTACTATTTTCACCTTTACTCGAGAATTTAAAAATTTTCTCTATACATTTCCGGCAAATATCCACCCCATCTAACCAGTAACAGCTCCATCTCCTCCTCATCCAGGGCTGTTTAACTTAGTTATAGAGTACCTCGGGGAACAATAGATCAGACGTCCTTTAAGGTCCTTGGCAAATTCCTATTTAGTACTGAGACACAAAAAAGAATTTCAGTGAATGACAATAGAATAATTCACAGCACTTTCTACCACTGCAACTAGATAAAAAAGTAACTGCCTACTTTCGGTTGTCTGGGGAAAAAAAATGAATGAACATCTTCAAAACGGGAACTGCAACACTTTAAAGGTAATGACTTGAGGGGAACTTTAATGTCCCATGTCCCATGTTCCAGTGGGATATGGTTGATTTCTGTCGGGGCCCAGCAGGCTCCAATGTAAAAAGTTTGTTGTTTCCATTTTACGAGCCTCGTAGACTGTGGGAAAATACTACAAACGTTTCCAAGGCATTTCATTTTTACACTTTTATTGCCTCACAAGTTAGACACAGGAGAAAAAGTAAATTTATGCGTGCCTATCTCTTCGTCCCAGTTGCCAGCAATATTGTCCTTCGGAATAATCATGAGAAATAAGAAAGTTTTCAAGGAAAACTGAGGCTCACACTTGTCAAAAAACAGAAAGAAATTTACCCAGAAATGATTGTTCTGCCTCAGGGCTGTACACTTATGTGTCCTTGCACACTGGAAAACTTGCACTTTTAATTCCCGAGAATTATAACTCTAATTAAAATCATTAATTAATTTCTAGGACTGAAATGCACTGTACACCATGTTCAAATTAAATATACCTTCTCGAAGTGGTGAAAATTCCACTTTTCCACTTTTCACTGAACACCCACGAACCGTTTACACATTCCCTAGGAGCTAGACGCATGAAAATAAACAAGGCATTCCCCATTTAATTAAATTTTAGAAAACAAATCCTCGAAATTCGCACAGTTCACAAAAAGGATATTCACAAAAATTCAACCGCCCTCAATGAAGTGACGTCATGGACTGGTTTTGTTCCTACCGTAGCCCAAGTTAAAAACTCACGGAATAGTCTACAGTAGACGAGTGGTGGTGAATATTCGCCGCGAATGTGGATACATACTTTCTGTGTACAGCATCCAGGATCCACTGAAGGGACTTCTTTTAGACGTGAACGACAGGACTTGGGTGGTAGTATGTTTTTCAGTATAGAGACTTTTCTCCCAACACTTTAGGAATGATTGAAATTCCGTCTGAGCGACGATGTGGTAGAGATAGAACTGCCAGACATAGAGAGAGATATTTATTCCTGCGTCGGGATATAGTGTCATTTTGGTATTTGGATGCCTCGGAAATTTTAATTGTCAGCTTATGAAATATTCCAAGCTGCATGTGACAGAATTTTACTTAACTATAGCTCGTCAGCTGCCGTAGAAGGGTGATGTGTTTATTTACTATGAACTAGGGAAATATGATGAAGTTAAAGGGTTTTAGACAGTATTATAATTGACATATAGCTTCATGACTTTTTGGCTTTTGTGTAGTTGTTTTTGTTCTGCAAATAGTGTCCTTGGAATTTAGTTAATTTAATATTGAGTACGAGTTTTTAAAACTACATAATACTAGTACTCTGGCCTACAAAAGCCTTGTTGTATAACACCATTAAAGAAATATGGTACTGAAGACATATTGTCCATTACACGATTAGAGTACCCTGGAAATTCGAATGAATTGCTATAAAATCTCCCAATCTGAAAGCACAGGTGCCATAAGTGTCGTTTCGGAAATTATATATGAAATATGCCCGCTTGGAACCCTATCGCTGGAAGAATGAGCTCTGGAAAGTGTAAGAGAAAAAGGAAAGAGTACTCTATACCGTCAATGCCACTTATGCAATGCGTGATCGATTATTATCAGTGGCATTATCGCGACAATCAGCGACTGATTGAAATGATTAAAGACAGATAAGAGGTCATTAACGAAAAGTAGGAAAATAGTGGTAGACAACATGGAACCTTGCGGTATACCATCATATATGCTATAAAAGTTAGAGGTTACACCGTTAAAGTAATGCAGATGGAACAGTCGAAAAGGTAACTTTCAATCGAAATGAGATGAAATTAGTCCAGATCTAAAGCTGTAAGTTTGGCTGAAAGGACAGAGTGTCAGAATCTGTCATTCTGTCACGAGATATTAAGTGTGACTACCTTCGATTCGTCAAATTTATCCGAGTTTTCAGTGAAAAATGTCATCAAGTCATCAGTTGAGCGTCTGGCACGAAAACCTTATAGGGGATCATAAATTAGGTGATCAGTTTCCAGGTATTTCTATGATGACGGAAAAATACTTTTACAAAAAAAAAAATACAAAAAAATTAGCTTAAAACCTACCTTGGTACCACTATATTTGCCAGCATGGATTTAGAATTCGACGCGTAGGATTTTTGGTGAACTTTATTTTACTTTAGATAACTAATTTCATTGCAGTTATTTTTGGGTTAGAATTTTTCAAAAAAGACCCGCAATTGCGTATTTCATCTCCAATGTGGCACAGTCATCTACAATATCGCGTTGGAGAGATAAGAATACAGTCGAAGAAGGCTACTATTTTTACTTGAAGCAAGTGAAGACTTTAGAGCATTTCATTTGTGAACACAAAGGATAAACATACAGCAAAAACATCCCCTTCTATGTATAAAAATGGTCTCAAGGTATTTCGACAGAGCGACTCATTCCCCAAAGGGTTGACACAATTCCTTTTGAAGTACAGCTTATGGCAGTTAGTTAACTAAACAAGTCTCCATAAAGTTTGAGAAATTTTTCATTTTGACCTTAGTGTCTGTATTTGATGATATCTGCGATTTTTTCATTAATTGGCGGTATGATGGCATCGAATAGTGTGCTGTAAAAAGTGTCCTCAGTATTCGGAAATATAAAGAAAAGGTTGCATAAATGTGGCATAATTACTAATTTCATAAAGATCCATACTTCAGATTTTATGCATTTGAGATAGAATAAAACATTGTCGTTCTAGTCACCATTGTTCCTCCCTCTAGTAATGTAGAAATGACAAGTTTTGTCTAATGTTCAATGGCAGCCTGCAGAAAATATTCTTACTGCACCTCCTTTCTTGATTAGGACAAGGTGCTGAGAATGAGTTCTCGCATTATATCTAAATGCACTTGTGCCACTCCTACAGAAGCAGTTTATACTACTCCACAAAAAGAATGATATAGGTGAGCAATTTTGTAATTATTTTGGACTTTTTTAAGCGAGTTTAATAAATATGTGGACACATATCGTATTGTCCATAAAAGGCTTACTAAAATCTCCATAGTCCCTACATGCTCACAAGACTATCTGTAGCTCTACCGCCATTGGAGTTCAATTTCAGATATCTTTTAAAAGTATTGAATTACTTTCGAAGCTTTTATGCAGATTA
This sequence comes from Dasypogon diadema, assembly GCA_006980735.1. Classification (NCBI taxonomy): domain Eukaryota; kingdom Metazoa; phylum Arthropoda; class Insecta; order Diptera; family Asilidae; genus Dasypogon; species Dasypogon diadema. The sequence goes on from QYTT01057516.1 coordinate 5,220, forward strand.
AATATCAACATCAAGATCATCAAAAAGTTTGTATCGAATATCAATAATCTTTCACGTATTTTCTAGGGACGTAATATAGCTCTGGTTGAGCTAGAGAAAATCATCACATTGTAATAAATATTCCATCCTATTCTATTATTAACTTTAATGAACTTTTTACAATGGTATTCGACTGATTGAAATGACTGTTATCCTCCTCTAAAAAGATAAAACAGTATCACGAGATGGATTTCTACAATTCCTTTTTGAAATATTTTCCTATTTCAGAACAATGAATATGATATCTGAGAAGTACAAAGTTCTTGAATCAATTCTAAACTATAATCCAACGGAGATAAGTTCTCCATTCCCTGTTTCATGTCTGAAGTGAAAAATCCTTGGCTTTAGTCGTTTATAGATTAATCCGAAGAGTACGCACATAATACCCTAGAGAATGGAACAACTTTAATACCGTCTAATGTCTAGCCACAGAAGTGTGATTTCTATCGTGAGCAAAGATAGAAATTGTCTTATATGTAGATTCTGAGAGGCTTTAAGTGGATTTTCATGATTAATACAACCCGAAAGTGATACATATGTCTTCTCTTTTATACATTATTTATTAGCCCACAACGAATCGTGCAATTCCTTTCATCACCTTGGTATATTATACAGAAGGAATTTAATCATCAAGAATCCCAGAATGCAGTGAACTGAAGTGCTGTCGGAACAATCTATCAGGAATCTATCTTGCGGTGTTGGTTTAAATATCAAAGCAGCTCAGATATAGCTGGGTATTACGTTCCACACCACACCACCATGTGAAAGCTTATTCTAAAGATTTGCCAATACAAAGTTCTACACACTGTCATGCATTACATCTAATAGATAAAAGCTTCTTTTATTTCCATGGTGAAATCCCCTTTTTGCAGGGGACTTTATTTGCGGGCATCCCTTCTTCACACAGAGTCCAAAGTTCAGAGATTATATCCTGAAGGGGTGTACAATGTGCAAAGGCTACAGTTTCATGGACTCAATAGAAAAAATGAAGGAACTTGCGTACGTCCTGTGTGCAGCTATTCCTAGAAAGCATTTTTGAGAAGAGACGATAATACAAAATCTCATTGGTACTCATGTGTACTATAATAAATATCCCCTCCACCCTTATCGCATTTGGTAACAAAAAAAAAAGGAAAGGTGACAGCGGGTGGTAAGTCACACCCGGAGAGCTTTCATTGCTTTCGTTATGAATGGAATTAAATGCCTTTTATCAGATAAATTTATGAAAATTAGATAATTTCATGTCATCCGGGTGGTGTGCAGGGGATTCCATAATCAGTGTTGAGATTTTCAGAGTATCCCCTCTCAGGGAAAAGGTGATTTTTTGCTAAAATGATTCTACGCTTGATGACCTGACATTAAGAGTTCTATCTTTTGTAGGGCGGTAATATAAAAGTAATTTCCACGAAAATATCTTAAATTGTATTTCCTATAGAGTAGACGATATGTATGTATGAAATCGTGGTTGAATTTCCAGGTATATTGATTCCATTTGTGTTTTCCGATTCACTTAACATGAAACCAAACTCGGAGGCTTCTTTCAATACTTCTGATGCAGTGTGATGTTTACCCTCCTGATGTTAGAGGAACGTAGGTGAATACTATTTCCCGGAATAATAGTTTATAGGTATGTACGTGTTCCACAGAAAATCTACCCTGCTCAATGGTTTAGAGTAATTTCATTGTACACCACGGAACTAGTTGAATAAATACAGCCGTGCCGAACGATGTTTGCTATTTAATTTACTCCGCTGATTGCGTTTTCAGAGTGAGTTAACCCCATTATGAAGTGCAAGCACGAAGATGTTATTGATTCGCGTGATCCAGTTAATACAATTACAGAAATGAGGAGGGGATAATGGTGGTAATTTTGAAGGGAATTGATTTCAGGCAATGGACCAGAAAAAAAGATATCCTTTAATTTTTGGTATGGGATGCTTGATTGAGAAATAGTTACAAGAAAATGGAGTGGGGGTGAGGCAATGCACAACTCGGTGGCTGAAGTTTAATGGGTTCAGAGCGCCATGAACCAATGTCAACCAAACTACATAAAAATCACTTTAGAAACTATTGGGACGTTACACTGGTCAATTGTTCAGAAACCACATTTGGAGTATCAGCAGAATGCAGAATGTAGTTGGTCATTTTGTAAAAGTAGCCAGTTAATCTATCTCTACCACGTTTCATGCTTCACTTTAGAAGGTATTCAGGTATCAGAAGTATCTTGTTCCGGGGTAGTTAAATCTTGTCTAGTTGGAGTTATTGAATGCAATCATGAATCAGTGACAATTTAAATGGAACGCGATTTTTCCTCTGGTATACGCGCTACCACAGAATCATCTAATGCAAATAAAGGTTTTACAGTAACCTACATACAGTTCGGTAGCTAACAGGTACAGTGTAGAAAAACATTTTAAATCCAACACAGAATTTCAATAGTATCACAAAAAAATAGCCGAATCCATAACAAACGGTGGAGTGTTGATGACAGCAAGGACCAAAAGTTTGCCTCTATACTTTTTATTAAAAATATCCATTGAAATAAATTTCCCAGCATATTTCTGCTTTGAATTCAAATCACTTCCAATACAAACCATCTAAAATTTCAAACAAAAAACCTTCCACACGAGATACTTTTGCATTTTCATTTTGATTCGGTGTCTATTCTGCTCCAATAGAATTTCGTAGCAACGTCCCATAAATGATTTGTCATCCGTTAAGGAAGAAAAGAACAAAAAAAAGTCAAATAAAATGAATTGAAACTATAGCACATGTCCTTTTTTGTGGGGATGAAAAAGGGAAATTAATGGAAAACATATGGACTTGGGCAGCCTGACAAATTAAATTTTTGGTGAATTCGAGTGCGTCTAGAAACAGTAGAGTGCTTCCAGGAGATTGAATCTGTTTGTCCCTGAAACAGGACGAACAAGAAAAGGAACTTCATGAAAAGTTGGGGATAAGTTTATCCGAAGTTCCTTAGAATTGGATTCGTTTCTTCTTTTGCCTCTGTTCTTCTTCTTCTTCTTATTTTCTAAATAAATTTTAAGTAAGTAAAGAAACTTACCACACTTCCACAGAAAATTTTATTGGAGTACATAATTTTTGGGGGAACAAATTGATATGAGCCTTAGGGATGTAACTTTATTCCCAACTTGGCAGTCATAATTTCTAAAACTCGATGGTATCATTTAGACTTCGGAGAACTTTGACTGCAAATATCTTTTAGTGTGGTCGATTCCCCGACCAACTTAACCTAGAACCAAAGTTTTATCATAACGTGGAAATCCCAGGATCAAATTTTAACACATGAAACTTTCTCCTGAACAGACGAAAACTCATAATCCTAAAATAGCTACATTTTGACAGAAATTGACGCATATTTTTTTGTGATATTGAAATTCTCGAAAATTTCTTGCTTGCACACAAATGAACGAACGATGGTTATTTCTAAGAAAATTCATTCCCTGGAGAGGTTAAGTAAATCAGATTGTTCAGGTGGAAAAGAAGCTTTTGTCCATCTGTCTTTGGAAATAATTACAGCTTTGAAAACTCTGTAATCTTTCAGATAGATTCAATGACGGGAAAAATATTTACAATAAAATAAGATAGGGAATGTATGTAGCCGACAAGTGTAAGCCAAGATAAGGAGATTAGAAAGACTTAAATAAACGATACCGTGTGGGTTTGAAGAATCGGACGTGAGGGTAGTCCTTTACTAACTTTAAAAGCATAAGTTTAGAATTATATTAGGTTGGGGAGAGAAAGGCGAAACCTGGTGAATGTAACTGAGCGCACTTATACGTTGCATGGAGGGATAGTACAATGGATCTCAATAATTTCAGCGAAAAGTACTCCTTGCAAATTTAGATAGGAGATGTTGTAGACTTGTACAATGCTAGTCAAGTATTTCCAATATTCTAGAGATGTGAACCGAAGAGGTTGTTCCCCGAGAGTTTTGTCATTTTGTAGAAATGTGATTAAAATTATTGTCACATATTTTTTTTCTAAAGTATAGCCTAAGCTCTGTGGGCAGTGCTATGAACCACACAGCACAGTTTTGGGCAAAAGGGGATTTGAGAAGAGGAGAATGTGAAATTTTAACCTGACAAATGTTGCAAGAAAGCCATGAAATTGTTACCGTGTAATATTCTCGTTCTCCTTAATAGAATTCTCTCAATCACTGGTATCCAGATAAATCGTCGCGCTCTGTGCAAAAGTTGAACCCAACCCCAGAGAGGGGAAAATCTGCAGACGTGCAGATAATGAAGTAAATAACATACGTACACTGCTATACATTCGCAACATCAATGAATTTTAACAGAGGGATGTCATTGCAAATTTATGAATTACTCTTTGGTGCATTATTCTTTCATTGATTCATTGATGGAAATGTAAACATAAAAATAGGGTTTCATAAGTTTTACTGCCGTTACACTATGTTCCTCTGTTCCCATAAGCATATCAGAATTTTCGCTCAAAACTAAAAAACAAACACGACGAACCAGTAAACGTAAATCTCTCTAGTACCATACCTTCTGCATTACCTTGTCATCAATAGTTTCTGTTAACTTACCCTTTGCATTACTGTCAGTTATGTTATTCCTCGCTGAAATTATTCATTGCCGTGTTCATTTATTGCTCGATTTCCTACTGAGCAGTATTAGTCTAACGCCCACTACCACTGCACTACACTATGCATCGTGAAATTGTAAGGTTATATAAAAGTTCTAAGGGTGGCTAAAGGTTCTAAGGTTGACTAAAGTTTTTAAGATTGTCTAAAGCTATAAGATTCTGTAAAAAAGCAAGGCACTATCTTGGTGAGGAAATGAAGGTACAAAGACTGTAGTAAAAAAGAGCTTAATATCTCAAAAAAATTTTAACGAATTTTACGACCGACCGACGTCAGAATTTCGAAGTCGAAAGTTAACGCAAAGATAAAAAGAGATTCATAAAACTCCTCACAAATTGCATCGTTAAGAAAAGCGCTCAACTTTTATGGGCTATAATTTAGAAAAAAATTAGAATGTCCTACGCATCCTATGCCCATACGTTTCTTAAAAAAAAAAAAACAAAATTAACCACCTCTTTGCAGTACAGATATGGGTCCTTCCATATAACTTTCTACAAGGAATCTACATAAAGAAATTCCACTGGGCAAACGTTCTCTTTACTTTGCACATATTTCTTCTTCGAATGATATACTATTCCGTCCGTATTCGTGAAATTTTCAATAGCTGTCACTTAACAAATGCTGGAATGAAAACATTTATCCATCCGTACGCCACACGCCAACATATAACATAAAATTTGCATTAATGGTGTGAATGTATCTGGGAATGTTTGTACAATTTCTCACGGACAAGATTTTTTGAAAATCAACTCTGAAGATGTCGTCGTCATATTTCTCTTGTTCAGAAGAAAAATGTTTCACTTAGCATAAAATCGAACTACAGCAACCTGTGTTGCTGGAAGGCTTCAGATTTCATCTACATATTGTCACCATGAGACGAGTGACTTTATGTGCTCTTTTTTTATGTTCAGAGAGTTGAAGGAACGCATCAGGTCTTGTCCGGTGCTATTGGACGAGTGTCGTAACTTGAAGTTTGAATCTAAACACCTGCACAGTTTTATTTCATGCTAAGTAAGCGCCTTAAATTGCTGTAACGGCCACCAGTAGCTTAAAGGCTCCTTTCACGGGTTCTTTATTTTATAATGAATGTTCAACGCTACAACGAATCCAATTATGACCTGTGATCCATGTTGATTATGTGACTGCTGCGTAACTCCCTGGAACGCCACTTCCCAACGACAGCAATAATGTTAAGATTCCCCTTCCTAAACGAGTTAAGCGGTGTAAGTGATCTGAAATTTCTTATGTTCGCGAAAGTCTTAAGACGTTTAATGTTCACCTTTACAACTCTAGCCAGAAGTGACACCTCGTTTGGCACTTGTCCTTCGAGTTAGCTTTATGAGATCATAAACTCCGACCAAAGAGCCGGGAATACCAGGAGTTAAGTTGCTCACTTTGTTCAGGTACGTGACCACTTTAAAATACTGAACAGTATCTGTTTCAAGTCAGCTCCTTCAGAAGTCATCCTTCTACGGAAATTGTACCTTCTGACTCCTGAATCTGAACTGTTTTCATGTATGCGTGGAAAGGACGTCGTAACCGTAGAATTTTTTGCACAGAACACGAGGCAAGGAAAGCTTTTCGATTTTGTTACCTGTGGAAGAGTACAAATTAGGAGTAGGAGTCTGAATGTAAACGATGCCCAATGCTTGTCCTTCGGAAAATTGTAAATCTATCAACTGGGAAACATTAAACCCCAATAGTGTAGGAAGCCTTATAGGCACTTTTCGGCAATTATTACTGTCTACGAATGGCACCCGGGCTGTGTACGTTAGGGCCATAAAATTCAGCAACCGATAATCAGAGTATCATTAATGGTACCCTCTTCCTGGGATTTTATGGTCCAGCTTATCTCGGTAATCTTTACTGACCGGTGAAGCAAATGGCCCGGAATGTTATTAATTCAGGGCTCTCGAATACCAGCCACATCTTTTCGCCATAGGGTAGTTGCCAATTAAATGCGTTCGATGTTTTATGGTGACACATTTAATGTAGAGGCACTAAGCAAACATGTCGATCGATTAATTAGTTACAACGGCCATTTCAATGAATTAGAGGGCTGAAAGCTTCTTTAGTTCGGTGGTTGTTCGGAAATATTTTGGTAGTCAAAGTTGCCCTAATGGTATTGAGGTGGAAGGACGCCCATGGAGAAGCTACGAATAGAATAACATTTTTTTTTGGTATATTGGAGTCGCTTTGAGAAATTATAGACCGTAGTTGTTAAGAAGTCTAATTTTGTACTTCCTTGCTCTGAAGTTAAGATATATAACTGATGAAGCTGGTGGATTTCTTAGTATGAATATAATTTCCGCACACTTGTTAGGGAGTTGCTGAGGCATTTGATACTTGGAGAAAACCCAGCACTTCCTTTTCTTGGTGACAATATTTATATATCTCGGATGAATAATATTGTCTCTTTTTGTATAATTCCTCTACCAAATCTCTACTGCCGAACTCATTCCTATTCCATTTCAGTCCAAGAGAAGAAGGTGTAGTTCGATGGAAATATTAGAAAGAAGATTTCTACTATCAGTAGAAAGTAAAGTTTTCTGGTTTCTCATAAAAATATTTATATACCACGGATAATTTACAAAGGGAAAGGCGAGACGACAGCACCATCGACGTATCGCCCCCTTTGTTATCGGTAATACAAGCAGCTGGCGAATTTTCCGACCAACAATATGGTTTTTTTCGATATGGTTGGTCCGCTTATAGGGTAGAAGAGGTTGTCGACACAAGGGGCCAAGAAGAGGATGAAGGCCACCACTGCCTGGCTGGCTGGTTCTCTTCAACACCCTCGATGCCAGCAATGCTTTCAACTCTGCCAAATGTGTTGTTGTACTGGAGGTATTTAGGTTCCCGAATGCTTGCTCCGCATAATTTAGGATTAACTAAACAACCGCTCCCAAATGATCGCCTCTGTGGGGATGACACAGGGATATATTCTGGGACCCGACCTGTTGAACGTCGGATATGACAGCCTTCGGCGACTAGATATAACGGAGGAGACGCACCAGATGGGGTACACGGATGACGTCGGCAGTGTTGATAGTGACTTACTAAGCCAAACCCTTAGATCCTTTCGCTTAACATGCGTATTGGGCATATATAACATATATATTGCCCTTAACTACTAAGCTGAATCCCTAGGCTCTTGAGTTCAACATGCATACTGGGTCCGAGCAGATGTACTGACCTTAACCTATTGAAAACTGGATGCGAATATACTTGGTAGGTGGCTGGACAATGCCTTGTTCACTTCAAGTGCTCAGGAATTTTTGTTCGAATTGGACTAGTGGGAAGGGAGAGGTCTAGTCCGCATGATTTTCCTGACTGACTCGCGGCTTATATTCTTTTCATTCAAATTTTGAAAAAAAGAGAGGTCGAGAGGTCTCGAAAAATTAGCTGACTCTATATTGGTTTAGAGGACACAGGGATAGAAGAGAAAGAAAAATCCACACTTTTGCACGATATATCCCAGCTGATTGGGATTTTTGAGGTGATTTAAGAAATATTTCACTCTATTAATTTTGACCACACCCAAATATCAATATGACATGGAAAAGCTATTCCCTTAGACTGGATTATTTTAACCTAGTAGTTGTGATATAATATGATATCATAACACATTAACTTCTGGAAAGGGTAGTAATTGTAGTTTCCAATTTAAAAGACCACAAAATGCCATTTTGCGATCTATTAATGCAAAATTTCAAATTTATCCCAGCCAAAATTTGAATTATTTCAATAATCACATCCAGGTTGGACCGATAGCATTTGTTTCGACTTCTCATCATTAAAATGTTCAATAAAATGTTTCCACTGTCAGAAATGTAGTTCGAAATGAATACTTTATGGATAATTAAAATTTTGATGAATGGTGATAAAATTTAATAGGACTCCTCTAAATTCCATCAGCAAAAGTACATTGCAGTCCTAAAGTCCTCATCTTTAGTATGAGACAAATTTAATTCCCCTGGCATAAATTGTTATTAGGGATGCGTTTCTATCTGCTTCAATACATACAAAATTACTACACGGTAATAATTTTGAAGTAGCACACGTCGAAATTGAAATTAATCCAATGCTATGGTAAAGAACCGCAGGAGATGCAAGTTCTGGGAATTTGATTGGGTAATTCGAAGAAGAGTAGGTATGGTAATTCATTAATTTTGTTGTTCGAAATGCAACTAACTAACTAAATAGGGATGTGGAGTTTTAATTAGCTACCATGGAGTTGTGCTCTGACAATACATATTTTAGTTCTAGTTCAATTAGCACACTTTATGTGGCTCTCATTTTTGTCTACTGTACAAACAAACCATGGAGAGTTTCTAACTTAAAGTTGAAAATTATATTTCTAAAATATTACCACAGAATAATAGTGTCCAAAAAGTTTAATTAAAAAAATGCTGAAGGTATTTGAATTGCATTCAAATTTTATTTGAAGTCTCACCTGAAAGAGCGTACCCACTTGAAACTAACTGACATAAATTAGCTTGGAGCACAATCATTGAGTAAAGGAACATTTTTTAAAAATACTTTGAGATGGAGGTGACTAGTATGATATACTTTATAGGACCTCATTGTACTTCCATAGTTAAAAAAAAAAAATGGAATATTCATTACAAAACCCTCCCCACCGTGTCCCTACTAAATTTAGATTTGACGGAAGATTGCTTGAGTGTATTAGTCCATCAATAATTCATTTTTTTGCTCCATATTGAACCCAATTACATTTTAATACAAAAATATTGTTCAAATAAATATACATATTCCAGCTGTTATCCCGGGAAAACAGAATAGGACACTTTCCACACCAACAAATAAGAATAAATGTCAAGTTTAAGATCGACGTTCCCCACACCAATTCAATGTTGTTAAATAATTGATTTCCTGCCACTTCAAGGATTCAGGATGGTTGGTTGCATCGCATCGACTGCATGTGGGGCGGCTAAACACAAACAAGGAGAACAACTAAAATCGTTGAGACGTCTCAAGTCAAACAAAAAGAAGAACGAAGGACACCATCAATATTACATCCATTTACTGGTGAACATTACATAAATGACTTATCGATTTACAACGACAACATTCTAAGGACTTCCAGTTTTTGCTCAAGGTTTTTTTCTCAGTGCTAAATTATGTCCTTTTTAGGAGCTACCAGTATAGGTTATGTACCCTTTTGTTTTGCACAAATTGTCAGCAGATGTAGTTCAAGGGTAGGAGTTAAGAAAAAAATCTGATTAACCTTTTCGCCCGTATCTTTGATCTTTCGACTTTATCTTTGAAGATTTCTTTTTCTCTGAAATTAAAGTTGAAAAAATCCTTTCAAATCGGGCCTAATTCTCTGGGAAATATCTAAAAACTCTGTAGGAGATCAATCAATAAAATAGCTCCTACAAATAGATTCAATCTCCATAACGAACCGCAAATCCGAAAATCAATGCCTGCCTCTTGATACTTCTCTAGAAATTTTTTTTACAAATTTCCCAAGAATTCTCATAATTAGAAATTGTTTCCATCGCCTTTCTTCAGAGATTGAGTCGAAATCAGAAATTTGCCAACAAAATAATTATCCACTTAAACCTTTGCAGAAGACTTGGTGATGACAAGAAGACATCTACTTTTGTGGTGGAAAAAAGAACGATATAAATTTAAAATTTAATTGGAAAAGCGCAATGAAGCGATGTGAAAATTTGGCATTCGGTGATATGAAAAAATCAAATTTTCTTGAAATTTTAAGGTGATTTTTCTTCCATTGAAAGGAATATCTGAACGTTCAAAGGACACAAAAAGGCCTCTCCGAAGAAAAAAGCATCTCTGGGAATTAGTCCAATGGAAAAGATTTTTGTATTCGTTCCTAATTCTGTCAAATTTGCGATGATTTTAATTCTCCACAAGAGCCGAGCCGAGCCGGACTATATTATGCGATGCACGTGCTGAGAGGGAATAGCGCCATTAGACCGGAGATTAGGGACTGAATTTAACAAGATAATCCTGTAGGGAAGTGAATTACGGTCCCTTTTATATAATAATAACACACTCTTAATTCTTGTTTATGATGAATAAGAAAAATTGAATAATTAAAATTACTTGGAAATTTTTTCTTTAAAGATTTCATGGAAATTTGCATTTTTCAATGAGGACTTGGAAAATTTTTCTGGGAAAAGCGTTGTAAGAGATTTGCTTTGAAAATACATATCCTATGTAGCACGATAGTGTCCCTGGAATGTTATATGTATACAGGTATTAAAGGTACAGTCTTAATAATTAAACAACTTCTAGATGAGTACTTTGTGAAGCAGAAATGCTATTTTTACATTATAAGTCAGGCAGACTCTATGAGATGTACCTAAATAAACCTTGCTCTCATTTTATAACCCGTTTTATGGTGGTATTTTAAAATGCCATTAGAGATACTTTTGCAAATATTGCGGAGATAATGTACACTTCATCTTAAGAACGTCAAATATTTCCAAACCATTAACTTTCATTCGTTTCGGTTATCAAGGTAGTAGTGAGTGCCTCAATTCCACTAACGTTTGGAGTAAAGTACTGAATCAGTACCTTAAGATCGATCCATATGTATTGTGTTTGTAAGAAAGTCTATAAATTATGTACCTTCATACCTGAATTCCTCAGAGTAAATGGTTTACGTTTTGAAATGTATTTTTTTTATTCATTATCCTTTCGGCGTTAGGACTTAGAGAGATTGAAGAGGATTCAAAAAATGTTTTGAAATCTTTGACCCCAAAAAGGGGTCATTAGAAAATAAAGTAAATAAAGAGAGAAAGTTAAGTTAAATTCAGAGTAATTGTTTATCAAATATTATTTAATTGGAATGGCTGTTGTTGATATGTTACATGATTTTTGTTGAATGTGTAGAAAGTTCTTTTTGAAACTTATATGAACTAATCCAATATTTCTGTGCTTGTTTGAACAACAGAGATCCTGGGACATTGTGTCAGATACAGTTTTCGAGATTCTGCAGATAACCTCTACTTCGGGTCCCTTATTTTTTCCTCTAAAAATCACTCTTTTATGAAGTAGTAGTCTGACAAACCAGAAGTAGCGAACTTCCAGGTAAGAAGAATAGCTGAAAAGATCAAAAAATGTTTTTGTTCCACATTACAAGTAGACGTCGGATGATGGTATACCAATCCAAAAGGAGTCCAGCAAAATGAAAAAAGGGAAATTGTATGCTCTTAACATGTGTCTTGCTACGTGTACGGTTTCAGTGCACACTTCCCCTACTTGAGAACATGGAGAGTAATTTGAACGTAGATGCGAGAGTTACTCTCAGTGGCCAAAGTCTGGCAGTGATTGTGTTAACACAGGAGCGTCTATCGAAAGAGTTGCCATTGATATGTTACAACCATTTATTACTCGTCGGGGTAATAAAATTGTCGTGGTCATACTGAACTCCTTTAGAAGGTGGCCTAAGGCCCTTCCCCTGCCAGATGGGGAAAGCACGGGCGATAGCAGACGGATAACTGACACCTGATTTCTAGATTTGGCATGCCATACATTTCGCAAGTCCAAAAAAAGCGATCCTTTCCCAGCCTGTAGTCGAGATTATGAAATTCTGGAACTCCCTTAAAATTTTGTCTTTCTTCGCCACGTTGCAAGTGAGGGCTCAAGAAAATTGATAAGCGCGAATTGTTTGCCGACGAAGAATATAAACTAGTTCGACCTACAAATATTTTGGTGTTGGAGCCTTGGTTGACATATCTTGGCGTCAATGCATTACTTCTTGCACCTGTACCCAACAGGAGGGGTGAAAAGCACAACTTTATCTCATGTCCAAATATATTTCTAATATTTGAATAAGCAGACTATATAAGTTCTGTGTTTTGCAAGTGCACGGTTGAAACTTCGAGACTTCGACGGGGGTTGTGTTCCACGGTCGAACCATCGTTAACAGCCTCCACAAATTTGGCGTTGCAATGAACCTTTTCTTCACCGATGGATTATATGAGACGACAAATGTATCTTCTATTAGAATGTATATGAACTCGTAACAACAAACTAAAAGATCGGCGTAGGCAACCTATACTGTTAGTAGTTGGAAAGAGTTCAGAAAAAAACTCAAAGAACCCCACGCCAACTTGTCAACTGTAAAGGTGGCATTTTCCACTAGGATAATGATTAACCCTTTGCTGAGAAAAATCGGAGAACTTGATTGGTAATTTTGGAGCACCCACCATATACTTTTGAACTCGCACCACCTGACTATGATCTCTTCAATAATTGCAAAATTTTCGCGATGGGAAGAAATTCGATTCCTTAGATAAAACCCCAATAGGATTGGGTCTTTTAAAAATATGATATCATTCACTTGTACCCACGGTACACAGTATTTCTGCAAGACTGATTTTCGGCTGTTTAGGCTTTTCAAATGACAACCTGTTCTTCTATATTTAAACTGCTTTTAGAATTTGCCTCATAAATCAATAAGTAAAAGATACCTATTCCCTTGACATTGTAAGTAGCGGCTCTTGTTTTTGCTTGACACTTTAAAGACTAAGGGCACTCCTCATAAATCACAGCACCAAAAAGGCCAAACTTTGCCACGTTATTAACAGCAGCAGCCGTTATAGTTAGCGAAGATATCTCCCCAGCTCCAAATTAGTACATATCATTCCACAGGGCGGGATTACTAGATACACAGACCAACCACCATCGGTTGGGGTTGTACCTTAGAAGTACCGCAAATAATTTTCCTGGGACCAGTTCGTCACTTTATTTTTTTTTTTTTACCGTGAGCTGTTTTGACCTGTACGGATGGAATGTATACCCATCAGAAGTGCAGCAAAAGGAATAAAAGGAAAAATCCACAAGGACCAACCTGTCTGCCTTTCATCAGAGTAAAAAGTTTTTACCTTTAAAATTGTTTTTGAGTTGGGGCAGTGGCGTTTTAAAAATTCCCCACCACTACAAATGCGAGTGAAAATTGCTGAAGTAGTTCAGTGGTCATGTGTGAACCATTTAAATGCTATCTGCAGGTGTACAGGTGAAAATTGCTTGCAGAGTGCACTCTTGCAGTGTTCAGTCCTTGTAGCCAATTTGAGAGATGCTCAAGGAGCAAATTATTTCCTCTGGCAATTTCCAGAATTTATTTATGCAGCAAATTGGTCCGATGATGATGGATAAGCTCACATTGATCAGAATTCATGGGAATTTCTAAAGAAGGATAAGTGGAATTTGGAAGTTGAAGGTATCTCTGGTGGGGCAGAGGGGATGTTGAAAAGTGCAGAACGACAATTGAAATCTTTTCTGTAGTGAAATTCAATTTCGTTTAAGTTACAAGGGTTTGTGCGGATATTGTCAAGTAAATTGTCAAAGATTGCGTCTGAATTTGAAAGATGCTACCTGAGAACATTGAAGCAATTTACTTCTGTTGGTACTTACCATTGGAACGTATCGTTGTTGCCATTATATTCAGTGAAGGATGTCTGCAATGAAAGATAAATATTAAGTGAATAAAAAGCCAATTCAGAGATGGTTAAGAGAAGGGTTTGGTGGATGGAAGTACAAAAGTAACAAGTGTTTTTGGAGATATGAAAGTGAATATGAGTTTCCTGCAGGATGTTTGGAAACGGTCCAACTCATCTAAAATTAAATTAAATCCTAAAAGCTCTAGAAACACTAATACGTCATGGAGTGTTCCACTATGGCAGAGATAACCCAGGACTATAGAGATCGAGGCTGAAAAAATAATTGATTCTTTGCTCTTAATACGTGAACAGCATCAAATATACACAACTTATAGTGAACTTGAAATAGGCCATGAGGACGGTAGTCAACCCCTCTGTATATTTCCCCAAGCACACGTGTGACAATACTTTTGAATGCCTTCGTACGTGGCAGGGCAAAGTAAAGCAAACATCACCTGTCGTCTATTTGAATCCAGAAGAAAGTATAAACCGCACTGGTGTCAGGAGGCTTTGGGAATTTGGGAGGAGTAAATTTCCTTCCATCAAGCATAAGCATGGGATTCCTTTTAGGGATTTAATGAAAAAGCAACGAGAATCGAGCAAAAACTGTTGCACGTTTGCTTAGTGTCGTTCCTTATTTCACCTGATTTCTTGTCATATCGCAACAAACCATTCTACTTTCCCAGATACATAGATTCCAGATTCATGGACCTTGAAATGGGGACGATGTAACGTTATGGTGCGATGAAATTGCCTTAAGAAAACTCTTAAGGCAGTCTGTTTACGCCATGGATGCAAATTAAAAGCTTGACAGAATTTTAAATCGCACATTTAAGGCCCCCGAGAAGATTGTGAATATATTGTCTGCCTGATTGGGCGGGTAATTTGTTCATGCAAAGCAAATTGTCCATGAAAATGTTCCAGCAGAGCCCATCACCACTTAAATTAATTAAATTTTGGGAGTTTCCACCGGATATTTGATTTACGTAAGCATATTTCGAAGATTATTTCATTATTAATTTCCCGAGTTTTCTCCTGAACGCCAATCCCTAAGGTATGTCTCTGATTCCCCGGAAAGCTAACGATATTTATGTGTCGTGTCAACATAGTTGTGATTTCCTTGAAATGTTCTGCCTCAGGGAACTAATTTATCACCTCTTATAGCCAATGGAGAATGATTTAATTTCATCTCAGCCAGACTGGACCATATTACTTCTATAATTCAGTTTTTGGGGAGCTCATATCTTGTGATTTGTGCCTTAAGCCTTATTGTTTCTACTACCGTCGTCGACAATAGCTATATCTTTGGGGACTTTTGTCCATTAATCATCGTAAAGCTGACAGTGTTGACTAATTCTAGGCTTGAATTGCCTTTTTACTCCCGACAGGATACCCACATAATCCTTAACTGTCACAATTGATCGGCCTCCATTAATTCTAATAACAGACCTGCTTAACAGTCGCGCGCAATATTCCCAAATTTAGAATTGTTTTTCCATCACCAAGGATATAGTAATGAATTATGTTTTCTATTTCGATATAGGGCATCGAATAAAATGCATAGTGACAGATTACATGAAATTTTAGATTTACCACTGTCGGATTTTCCAGATAAGAGTTAATTTGGTTGTTTTCATGGGAGCTGAATTGAAATTTATGGCAAGATTTACTGACCGAGATATTAACTTTCAGGATATTCAAGAGGCGCTATTTCATTGAAATTAATTTAAAGACTTTGATAAAAGATACGAAATGGAATATACATCTTAAGTGAAGATTATGCGTATCCTTGTTTTTCCATAACTGCTATCACATGAGTCCTGAGTGTTTTAGAAAAGATAAAAAATGGATAAGATGTTTTTTATGGCCCACAGCAACTGAAAATCTAGAAAAATTATGCTTGTATCTAGAAATACATCTCATGTCGCGGAAATCCCGTTACTTAATCTCTCAAGAAACTTATGTAAAAAATACACCTCCTTAGTTGAATGTTCAGAAATTGTAAAATATTTTGCTGAGGAAATGTAGTCAACTGGTCTGCTGAACCATTCTTGAAACGCCTTATGATAATCTTCAATTTCCCATGTCACTTTGACTATAAACCTGTGCTCTATGACATTGGAATCTGGGAGTGAGAATAAATGGATGTTAAATGGAGCTGTACAAGCAGATAGGAAAATCTAAGTCAACCTATCAATCACTGGGATTTATTTTATCAATTAAAAAATTGGAAACAAATATGAAAAAATTACATTAAGGACCACTTACATTTCTACAAATTTCTTTAATTAATTCTT
Source organism: Dasypogon diadema (assembly GCA_006980735.1). Taxonomy (NCBI): domain Eukaryota; kingdom Metazoa; phylum Arthropoda; class Insecta; order Diptera; family Asilidae; genus Dasypogon; species Dasypogon diadema. The sequence continues at coordinate 21,626 of QYTT01057516.1, forward strand.
CAATTACGAGACAGCGAATAACAGATTTCCTACTGCATTAGAATAATGTAGTTTTTCAGTTAACACAGAAAAATAACAGAACACTCCGATATAAACCTAAGAACTGAACTTCTTTATGGAGATTTTCTTCTCTGTTTGCATGGTTCAAATCCTGCACAGAGCGCGGCGATATATCTGGGTACCGACCGTTGATGCAATTCGACTGACAAAAATCATACTCCTGAGGCCCCTGGGCCAGGTAGAATTGTAAATTGTGTCATGTAAATTTGTCATGTTAAAATTTCCTAATCTCATCATCTTGTAGTGTGGTGGATTGTAGTGCACATATATCCATTACTTCACTAATGAAGTAACGAATACATTTCTTATCGGGGTTTTGGTTTCTTAACTACAGATCACAGCATTAGATAATATAATTACCGCTTCATTTGTATCTATGCCAATGTTATGGAGAGCTGTAAAGAAGTCAACATGGGCTTAATATGGAAGCATATTATAAGCCAATATTGGACACTGTTTTATAAGAGAATGGCATCGAAGCGGATATCAATTTATGTAGATATTGGCAGGTACGAACACTCCCTATATTACTGGCTTGCTTTTGTAAGAATAAGGTAAAAACTATTGGGTAATTACACTTTCACATACGTCGAGGAAGCTATCAACTGCATTATCCAAAGATTTATAAATTTCGCGATGACAACGGGTAACACTATAGACCCAATGTTGTTCTCCTTGTTGCCGCCACTTAAACGTATCTTATCGTAATCAAATTTGATTTAAAGCATTTCAAAAGCATGTTCTTGATCATAAGATCCCGGGATAACCCGTGAAGTACATTTAAAACATCCCACAACTTTTAATGCTGTAGAAAAAACAAATGATTCGTTTACATATCCGGAACATAAATTATTTCGTCGATAAAGCACAAATTGGAGAGGGGATGTTCTGAATATGTTTTGCACTATCTATTAACATAAATAATAAGCATTATTACTACTGAAGTACTTTATTCACAATTAACAGTGAAAACAAATTTTTTTTAAGTGTTTTGCTGATTATAAGTGACTTAACAATTTCGCCTGTCTTATCTCGAAGTACTTAAGTGAACTTTAAAATAGATTCTGAAGTAATATATATATATTTTAGCGCAGTAAGACACTGAAAGTAGACTAGACAGTTTCTTTGCTGTGGGTCCATACACGTGTATCTTCTTTTTGAGTTTAATTGGGATACAGAAGGTCGAAGTTAGTAACATTAGTGTGTGGTGTGTGTTGTGTTTGTGTTCCGGTTAGAATCTGTGTAACTCGTTCGATTTGATTGACCTAATTACGTTTGATAACGTTGATATCGTGGAACCTGTGAATGACCGATTACACTGATTGTAAGAGTCAAAGTCTACTGACCATTTTTTCTGTGAATTCGCGATTCCTAGAAGGGCTTCTACTTTTAGAGTTCAAACAAAGCCTGGCAATAAATCAAATACGATTTCCAAACTTTTTTCAAATTTGATTTATATATCTCCACTTTTTGGTATTGGATTGAAATAATCTAAAGCTCCATTAATCAATTCTTTGTCGACGATAAAATTCGTTCTGTAAAACTCCCACCCTTCAAGTGTTCTTCAAGATTACATGGGCTAAGGAACCGGAAAAGTTGTAGAAAGTTCTTGAGTTGTATGGAGTTGCATCTCGTTGTGCAAGTTTGGAGTGACTGAAACAAGGCCAAATGGAAGGAGACGTCGAAAGCAAAAGTGGGCAAGTTCTTTCGCTTCAATTCCATTTGTTTATTCTTTCATTGGAATCATGAACTTCAATTATCTCCTCTTTGAAGTTGGAATGCTTTCCTTTCCGTAATTCCCTTGTTGTTTGTCGAAGAACCAAGTCTTTCAGCATTTTATTTGGATACTGTGATAACTTTTAAGCAAATTCGGTTATTTGGTTACCTATCAAATTGGAATAAATGATTGGTTAATTTTCCAGTTAAATACACCAGAATCGTGAAAGCAGTATAAATAATGTCTGACGCCTGCGGTCCCAAATTAATTCTGTTTTAATTTAAGGGATGTCGAAAAGTTTGATGTTCATGAAGGGAATGTTCGTTCAACTTTGTTTTCTTCTATTTCTTACCTGAGTAGGGTGGTAGAAAATTGTGACTTTTAATAATGTGTTAAAACGTTTGTAGACATACACAGGTGCCGACGTTCATTCTGAATCGGTGTACTGACATTCAGCCTTGAATTAAATAGTGTAGAAGAAAACACCACACAATCTTGTATTCTTTTCGAAATCTTATTGATAAAACCGGAAGCCTCCGGTCCTGCATGTCTACGCATGCTGGACCACTGGTACGTAAATAAAGGAGGCTGTCCTGTTACATAAAAAACCTTAAAGAAATTGAAAAGATATAAATGACCAAAAGATGATGAAAGCACCTTCAGGTTGTGAAGGATGGAATTAAGAGCTTACAACGGACCAATCTATTCGTAAAGGTCGACAGAATGACCCTATCAGTGTAGCACGAATAATAACAAGCATATTCTCTGGTCACTCTCCATTGAAGGTATCATCTCAAAAGATGGACTCAACTGAGGATCACACCATTTGCTCCTACATAAGAAATAACAAAACTATACAGAACACGTCCTTGGCCAATTTATTTATCCATAAACAAAAATACATTGGAAAGACATTCATAAGTATCATCAGAAGGTATGTCAATCTTGCCGCCCAAGACTGATACTAAGCTTAGTATCCAAGGACATAAGGGATCTGGTCGGTCGTATGACTTGGGAATGAATGCGATGGCAACAGTTCTAAGCACTGACTTATATGCATTTTATTAAAATTCTTTGTCCGAATTATAGTAGAGTTGACAATTTCGAGAGCTTAGTTTAGTAGAATCTATGTTCGCTTCTTTGCAACCTCAGTATTTTATTATATTTTTATATGGTTCCCAAATGCTTGCTTCGCATGGTTCAATTTTACTTGAACGATCATTAGTAGTATGTTTTGAGGAAGGAATTTTAGTTGGCTCTTCGAGTTAGAAGTCCAACACAACACCTTTAGTTAAATTTTCCCTTTATAAAAAAATAAAAACTAAATTTTTTGTCACTCTGTGTCGGAAATCGAAGAGTTTGGGATGCTGCTGTTCGTTTCGACCATTCGGGATCATCCGCTGGAGTTGTCCATAATTTCTGTCCTTAATA
>QYTT01057517.1:0-11186 GCA_006980735.1 Dasypogon diadema
ATCCACTAGAAGATATCAAAGCCGAATAAGACGAGGTATTAACTCGTAAATGTTTAATTGGGCTCATCATCTTGTACACTGCGAAAATACTACGCCTAGTTATCCACCAAATTGCCTTTCAGACTAGCTAATGTGGTTAGACCCATGCACATATTTGGACGGCGGAAAAAGTGGTCATCGTACCCTGAATGTCATTATCTAATATAATAAATAAATAGTGTGGTCACGATGTAAAGCCCTTTGAATTTAAAAAGCCTTTATGGCTTGGGAATGGTTTGTCGTCTCTCTACACGAGCTAATTAACTATCTTGACTACGGGTGTCCAATATATGCAATCAAGCCAAATTAAATAGTATATAAAAATAACTTCTGAATCAACATGAGTTCTTCAAAAATCATATCAAAATTTTATAAACGTACCTGGGCATGGATATTCCTCGGCATCCTTTACTTTGGACGTAGGAGAAAAAGTAGAAGGAGGAATGGGAGTAGTTTTTTCTGGTGCTTCTGTTGACTTACGCTTCCTGGTAGTAGTCCTTTTTGTAGAAGTAGGGCGACTGGTTGTTCTCTTTGTCGGGGATTTTGTAGAAGTAGAGCGACTAGTTGTTCTCTTTGTCGGGGATTTTGTAGAAGTAGTGTGACTAGTTGTTCTCTTTGTCGGGGATTTTGCAGAAGTCGTAATCGGGAATGGCTGGACAGTAGTCCGTTTTGTAGAAGTAGGGCGACTAGTTGTTCTTTTTGTCGGGGATTTTGTAGAAGTCGTAATCGGGAATGGTTGAACAGTAGTCCTTTTTGTAGAAGTAGGGCGACTAGTTGTTTTCCTTGGAATAGTTTTTGTTGCTCGTGTTCGCTTATTAATCGAAACAGTAGCTGGAGTTTTAGTACGATACGGAATAAGTGTTGTTATTTTGGGTATAGCAGTAGACTTAGCTATTATTATTCCAATAGCACTGTTTCCAGAAGTTTTATCTCCAGAGCCTTTACCTCCAAGAATATTAAGTCCAGCACCTTTAGGTCCAGGACCTTTAGGTCCAGAACCCTTACTTCCAGAAGATCGCGTTATAGAGCCCTGTACAGGAACACATTCACTAAAGGGTAACAACACAAATATACAAAAACAACATAAAAAGATCTGCATTTTAGTAAGTGCTGAGTTTAAAATTCATTAGTAACAACTAACAGCATTTCAAAACTTCCCCAGATTTTATACTCGCTTATCACTAAAGCTTCATGGATACAAAGCTCAGAATCTAATATCAGTAAATATTTATTACTTTTATTTAACCATCTTTTTTAAGTAAATACCTTTCTTTGATTAAACTTGTTTAATCACTGTTAGATCTGTTAAAATATTTAATTACTTCAAACAACAAATCGCTTTGCATATATCAAAGTGTTTTTGTAAAGAGAATAAAAGTTTGTTTTACTGAAATTTCATCCTTACAATAAATTATTAACACATATTACGTTTTAATTTTCAAAGGACAATAGATGGTGTTTAAAAGTACTAACTAAATACATTAAATTCAAATAATTTGACATTGCAAAAAATTTATGCAGGGCTAAGAAGGCTGGGACTTTTGCTGGTAGGTTGCCAGCCAATCTGTGATTGAAGTTAGTAAGGGCACTTCTAATATCTAACTTTACATATGGAAGTTTTATGGATTTATCTCTATATAGCGGCATAGAATTCAGGCAACTTTCAACAATTGTATTCGCTTTGTTTATAATCTTCGTGGATACAACAATGTTTCAGCATATAAAGATCGATTGCTGGTTGTTTAATATCTACAACGCAAAGCTGTGACTTTTCTCTATACATTTTAAAATCAACAAGGAAACCTAATATTTAATGGATCTAATTCAAAATTTAACTTCTTTACAGAATCAGAATTTAGTTATTCCTCGATTTAACAGGGTGGTAATGGAGGATTCTTTCTTTCTTCAGACAATTCGCTTATGAAATTCTCTTCTTAAAGTCGTTCAATCGGCGATGACCGTCAATAATTTTGTTATGTAATGCATTTAACTTTTGCTTTTTTCATTCTTCTTCTGTTCCTGGATATTTTGAATTTGGTTCTATTAATTATCAATTTCATTAGTTTCCTTTCCTTGATTTAATTTTTCTTTTATTAATCATAGGTCTTCTATTGCTATTTTGATATCCGTTTTAATTTCTTTACCAGTAAAATTATACGGAATAAGACTGTGAATCTTGAATATTGTACTGAAATTAATTATTGTTATTGTTGTTATGTCCAGTTAATATAGTATAACTTTGTCACGCAACCATAAATAAAATAAACAATACATTTAGTAAAAGTAAGATATTTATGTTTCAGGGTAGTTTTTCACTTAACACCGTGGTAGGTTTATAATACGTATTACGAGTATTGGCGCAAAAGCAAAAGAAATAAATTTAAGAAAAAAGTTTAGAGAAAAAAATCATTTTTTCTCTAAACTTATTCTGTCGACTCAGGTACAAATGCCCTCAAATACTTGACAATAAGCGCCCTGATAACATAGGCCCCACACGCCAATAGTGACCAACGTCTTAGTAATATTTTTCATCCCTTCATTCATACAAAAAAGTCACTGTCACTAGGCACATTCTACAAATATACAAATTAATTACTTAAGCCCTTGGTTCTAACTAAATAAATATAAATCCACCCATAACCCGCGACTGTTACCACGTATGAACTTCATGTAAACGTAGGTTGATTTGAAATCAGGTTGACACGATTCGACTGCGCTTTGCTGGCTGGATCGTGTCGAAATGACGGACGAAAGTGATTTGTATACGCGGGTTAAGTAGTCGAGTCGAATTGATATTTGATACGTTCTTTGGATAATTTTAAGACATGTAGTTAAATACTTTTGAAATCCCTTACTTAGAATATATGAACTTGCTTCTATTTATTTGCACTTAAGATTTAGCTTTGTACTCAAATACAAAGATCTTTACTTAAGTGTTTCTGAGCCTATTAAGTACCTACATATATCTGTATGAGTCTTTCAGTTCACCGCAATATGTAACATACGAAGGACCAACGTCAGCCAGCGTGAGCCACTTCAATGTAAGCCTTCCCCTCTTTCTAGTACTTTCAGGATTTTACTCCAGGATCATTCTTGGAACTCAGAAGATTTTTATTTATCCTTCGTCGATGTCAGTACTTTACATACTACCGTATGTGTAGGTACTTGTACTTACGTTAAAGTACTAAGGCTTTCGGTACTTGTAATTAAATACTTTTTCTTTAGTACTTGCCCAGTTCTGATTCTTATTTCTCATAATTTTCCCTTAGGCTTATTTTGGGCATTTACTTGGACAAAATATATGTGTATCTTATGAAGCCTGGTATAGTGGCATTTGATTTAAAAAAACACACATTTCGTCCGTTTCAGGGAGCCCTTAAGTACCTCCCTCCTTCTCTTCCATTACGAGTTATAAAATTTCCAGCTTCAAAATTTTTAATATACCTACCCATTAAATTTACTAAATTTTCCACCAAAATACCCCATTAATAAATGTTTTTTAGCCAAATTTTAAAATATTCGAAATTTTACCTCATAAACGCCTATCTAAATTCAAATATTGTCAAGCTATGTCACGTTTTTTACCTACATTTGTATTTCTTATATCCCACTTTTCTCTATGCCACTCAGCTTTAATCAGCTCTCCGTCCCAGTTCTTACATCATTGTATAATGATATAGATAAAGCATTTCATGTTGTAGAATTTTTCCAACAATACATCTACTCACGCCAAATCTGTTGACTATTTCTCTAAAGCTCGTCCAAAAAATTAGTTCTACTGCAGCCATAATTTGTCCGACAATTCTACGTCTACAGAAAAAGTTTGCATTTCTTCGTGCGTTAAAAATCCTCTACTGCGGTAACGCACTCCATGATCATATCGTTATGTTCTTCCGTAGTAAAATGAGTTATTTTTAAGGGGATGCCACTATCTAATCTACTTATTTCTTCACAATTACAGCATGAAAAATTAAACTGGCATTCTCTCCCATATTGTAGGAAAATGACAGGAATATAACGGAGTTAAATGCTGGTAAAAAAAAATGGTTGCTCATTGGATTGTATCAAATTAAAGATAAAGCTTCAGAAAACCGAAAGCTTTGCAACAACAACAAAAAAACAAGTAAAATTTAAAAAGTATATAAAAAATTTGGCCATTTCTTGGAAATTAATCTAAATCGCTAATCGAAAATTAAAAAAAATCCTTTTATTGGGATATAATATAAACATATAGTAACTACGCCCGTATTCGAATTGATTGAGGCGCAGCTCTGAACATATTTTCCTCTGTAGGCGTAATTTGAATTCAATTCTGCTGACGAGGATTATACTTACGATGCGAACCTACTGGGATAATGACCAGTAAAATTTCATACTAATTATTGTAGATTAACTTGCAACATTTGTCAAGCGAAGTCCTTTTACTCGAAATTTCCTTCTACCTAAGTCTCTGATGTATGCATCACGAAGTTGTACCCTAGACTCAAGCAAGACCTGTAAAAAATCAAAAAAAGTCTATTGGTCTGCTCAGATAAGGTATCCAGTAATGAAATATCAAAATAAATATATAGAACTTAAAATAGAAACAAATTAATTAAAAAACTAAGTCAAAACAATAAAAATAAATAAAAATAAAATTAAAAAAATGACTATCATTCGATCAAGTGTTCTTCTTAAAAGACAATTGGAAATTGGTTTTGTTTCTCATTTAATTCTGTATTCTATTGTTGCCTAAAAGCAATAAACTTTTGAAAGTCAGTGTACACTTTTTTAAAAAAAATATATAAATTCCACTAAAGCCAGGAGGTATGCAACAAGAATAAAATTATTATCTAAAAGTACAGTAGAAAATTTTAATTTGTGTTTTTTGCAGATAGAATCGCATACTGGAACAGCTACTGTTAATAGACCTATTTGATATCTTACCCAAGAAATTCGGGAAACTACCCTGAACTACACTTCAACGTGAATTCAATGAAAATTTACACCAATTTGCACGAATTGAATTCAATTAGCGCACTAAATCACTAAAGAGATATGTATATCTCTATATATATATCAATGATGATGAGACATTTCGCGAGAAGGTACATTACCTTTTTTGTCGAGAAAGCTTTTGCACAGTTTATTCCTTTTTGCGCAAGTGAATACAATTTCCTGCACAAATCCTGCGACGAAGTTTATCCATTTTTTCATGAGGAAATTTTTGCGTCTGATGCTCTTCTTATTCCCTTTTGTACAAAGGAATTGAACTTGCGGCACAAATCCTACGAAAAAGTTTTTGAGTGCTGTGCACGTAACTGGTTTTCTTTCTCATTTTTGTTTGCAGATTTCTTTTTTGCCATTTTTGCTTTCAAAGTTGCCGTTTTCCAAAAAGAATAGCTCTTATCCCACCCGAACTCATGAAAAAGCAAGAATAGAAATTTGAAAACTTCCTTCTCGAGCTTCTTGCTTCATGCCGCTTCCTACCACATGTGTATCTATTCTTCCCCTTTTTTTCATTTATCGTGCGTCGAATGCAAAAACTTCCTCGTGAAAAAGATAGGCCACGATGGACTACGTTGAGGAATAGTTTATTTTATCAGGAATATTCTTTTTGCTTTCGTTTTTCTGAGTTTTTTTCCACTTCACTTAAAGAAAGAAAGCACTTTCTGCTTTCTCTTCAATTCCTTTCACTATTTTCCTTTCTTCAACTCTTCTTTTCGGTGAACACTTTTTCTGAGTGCCCACTTGAAGAACAGAGATCTGCTTCATTTACCGAAACGTGTTATATAAAAATCACATCTATTAGCACTTCCGGTCTAGAACCGGTTCTAATCGGGCTGCTTTTTTTAAATTTTATTTTATAACTTCGCTATTATTTGTGACATCACGAAGTTACCGATATAATTTATTATCCTGCGTAAATTTTCTTTTCCTGTATATTTATGAAATTTAAATTTTTTGATAGGTGTAGGAAAAATTCCAAAAAATCTTTGCAACATAAATGTCCAGGCAGGACTTGTTCCAAAGGTGTGCTTCGGGTTACAGGCAGCTCTCATTTCATAAAACAAATTCACGTTGAAATTGAACTATTCCAACTCTTGCGTTCTGTTGATAATTTAATTCTACATATTTCTAAGGCATTTTAAACTAAACTATACTGAAGTGTTTTTCTGAAGTTCAGGTCTTCCGTTGTGGTGAAAAATTCTAACATCTTCAATCTTTGCAAAAACAAGTTCTAAATTGGACATATAAAAAGATGCCATAGAAGCAGGTGGATAAATTTCTATCTTGGCCTTCACATCCATCTGTATTTTCTTTAGAATTTCTATGTTATCCTCAAAGCTTATTGAAACAAACTTTCGTTCGACCCTCTTCTGTACTGTTGCTCCATCCATGTCTAACATGGTCTTGGTCTTGGAAAACATCGTGTACTTTTACTTATGTATAGCCAAGTTATCGATGTGGGTTACTCTCCCTTCATTGACCCTTTTTTTTCTTTTCTGGCCCAATTTTCCATAAGTGGCATCGCAGCATATAACGTCAACAAGTTCACTGGTTGGAAATTAAAATCTGGACAACCTCACATGAAGTCCGTAGCGTCTTCAACAACCCACCTCCAGCCGAAAAGTAACCAACAGTTAAGCAACGACTGTTGTCATCTTTTCAGGAGTCCGAGCAAAGGAGACTTCAAAGAATTTTGACTGGCATTTCTTTGAATGTAAAAAGACCAACTAAGCTAAAAAAGAGAGCTGGCGTTCTACGAACGCTCTCTCCAATTGCCTTCCCAGATTCAGGCCACTCTGGCGAGCAGTTCCAGCCAAGGCGAAATTTCAAAGGCTTTAAACTCTGAAATTTGGTCAAGAAGATAAAGCGGCTTGAGCTTCAAAGACTTCACAACTCAAGTTGATCTAGAAATAAAAGCCAACCAGCATGTTGTCAAAAGCCATGCAGCTAGCAGAAAAACTAGATTTCGGACCGCAATTGGCGGCTTACCACTCGATAACCAACACAAATATTTTATATCCAACAGAGAAATACACAAAAAGTCAACTTCTTACAGATACCGGAGGCAAGGTTTCGGTAGTTTCTTTCACATCAGCTGAGACACGTAAACAATCCTCAACATGTCGACTCTACGCCGCCAATAGGACCAAGATTTATGTCCAATAATCTGGAAACTCAATATGGCGGGCCGACCAAGGATTAGAGGACATGGCTTATTTTCGTTTTTCTGATTTGGAATCTCATAGAACTCATCTGTACAAGCTTTAAAGCGATAGGTTGCTTCCCTTTTGAAGTATGTCCAATAATCCAAAAATTCCATATTGCGGCCAAATCAAGGATTGGAAGGACGTAGACCATTTTCGTTTTTCCGACTTGGGGTCTCATAAAACACATCTATACAAAATTTCAAAGTAATAAGTTTCTTCCCCTTTGAATTATGTCCAATAATCCAGAAATCCAATATGGCGGCCCGATCAAGAAGTGGGGGAATATAAGATATTTTCATTATATTGGTTAAGCGTCTCATAAAACTGCTCCTTTCTAAATTTGGGAGCTATACGTTGTTCCCTATTTGAATTATGCCCAATAATCCAAAAATTCAATATGTCGGCCTATTGAAGGAGTGGAGGGATTCGCGCCATTTTCAAACTCAGATCTACAAATATTCTGAAAGTAATATATACCAAATTTCAGTCTTTTAGCTTAATTCATTCTCGAGTTATCGTGTATACAAACATACGGACAAACGAACGGACAGGCGGACATACTAAAATCGATTTGTTTTCACATTCTGCGCATATATATATAATTCATTCTGCTCTAGCATTATTGGTTCTATGCGTTACAAAAGTTGAATTAAAACTAATATACTCTATCTATTGTATAGGATGTAAGAATTATTGGACCACATAAAAATTATTCTCTGCATTTTAGTGTACTTTTTTAGGAAAAAAAACTCTTCCTATATGTATTTTATTTGGATATACCTAACAAATGATTTAAACAAAAGGCTATTTGTGAATTTCTACAAATTCCGATTTTTCTAATAATTTCTGAAATATGCAATATTCAGCGAGAATATTATACTCGTCTTCTTTTCTTTTATATCCAAGCAATTTCATAAAATTCCAGCCAAATTTAAGAGAGTAAAAAGGTGTTTCCAATGACAGAGTATATCTGTGTCTGTATGCACAATAGAGAGTGGATTTTGTTTGAACTTTCGAAAATTGATTAACTCGATTGAGTTATTTCTCGAAAGTCCAAGCAAAACCCAATCCTTATTATGCATACAAACTACTTTAGTAAAAACTCAATCTAATCTGCTCTCCGATTGTCGTTTAGGTACGAATTTCCGTCGACTTCTCAGGAAATTACTCAGAAAAATATCAACACCTTCTCCTTTTGGTATTATAGACATCTTCTACGCTGTGACCTCATTCTAAGGAAAGGGGTCTCCAGCATACCAATTTATGTCAGCTTGTCATTCATTTATATTCAATATAATTCATAATTTACTTTTTTATAAAATAAACGTTGTAATGTAATAAACTACATTGAATTATCTACATGTAAATTATTACTTAGTCAGTTTAAACTGTGCGAAGGCGAAAGGTGAAGCGAAAAAATCCTCAATTTACACGTGTAGTTAAACAAAAAACTTAAATTTTTTCACATTTTTTCTATATTATCTGTATCTATTCAGCATTTTCTTATTAAAGATAAATGAGGGGGAGAGGAGGATTTTCTGTTAAATATTTACTTTCCCTCTTGTAAATACTACAAAAACTTGAAGAAATAAGTGTGAAAAATTTATTCAAGTGAAAATTCCTTTGAAAGATGTTACATATTAGTTAGACAATATTTACTCATAAATATTCATTATAAACAATACAAAATTATAGTGTTGTAGAGATAACTTCTTGTTGCTGACTTCGTAAGAATGTCAAATGTTTTCTAATTGTTTATTCTTTGAGTGGTATAAATTGATGCACCTACTCAAGAAGACTTCATTCCAGTTAACTAAGTACTTCGAAAAACATGAAGAGTCTTGTGGTTTTATTCAGTCTCCTTATATTGGTTGTTGGAAAGGTCCAGAAGCCAAAATCATCGTCAGAATCTTCACAAGCCTTACAACCACCGGAGAAAAATTTTAATTTATCAAAGATAATCGGAAATATTGGATCAACTTTAAAAAATGCCTCAAAAAACTTCATTCAATTTTTAAAGCAAATACTAAAAGCAGCATCAGAGCAAATATCTAGATTGGTCAACTGGTTCATAGAAAATTTTTTGGATTTCAACAAAATAGCGAACAAACTTGTGAATTTTGTCAAGAACGCAGCAAAAAAATTCACGGCTACGTTAAAAAACGTTAATAATAAACTGCTCAATCTTATACAACAAATAGACCAGTTGCGACTTAGTAGTTTAACCGCAATTTATGATACGAAAAAATCGATTCATAACACTAATGTTGCCTATACTGAAGAATATGGAAGTTATGCAACACGACTGCAATTGCTGGCAGGAACAAAAAGTTCATGCAAGGGAAAATTTGATGCTGATATTATAGAATTTTATAATTCATCATTGCAAGAAATAGGCGCATGTTCAGAGAGAGCAATACTCGGTGTTAGAAGCAGTATTGCTGAAGTTACAGATCGTATTCTAAGATTTCCTAGAGCAATTGTAATGACGTTGTACCAAGGAATCGACTGCATAACAAATCCAAACCTTCCAACCTGTATAGACGCAGTAACAGATGCAGTAGCCCGTTTTGGACTGGCTTACGTGAACGCAGTTAAATTGCTTAATGACGTATCACTAAAACCAATCCTGAAATTTTACACAGACACTTGTAAAACGGACGCTAAAAACTCAGCGGAGACAAGAATAGAAGCTATAACTGCAAAAATAAAGAAGTGTCTAACACATAAATAAAATAAATTATACATATATAATGTAATGTATATATAATAAATGTATAATAAATGTTATATATATTAAAAAGGCTTTTACCTGGTCCAAAATAAAGAATTTCCTTCCTGCATTTTGCCCTTCCTAAGTTACATATGAAACATTTTAACCCTATATTTCTGTAGTATGAAGAATGTTAAAAACTGACTGGTTACGGCTTTATCTCTACTTATCTATCCAGATATCTATGTGATACTTACCCTAAATCAAATACTCAGAGTCATTAATTGTCCTGATTTTGCTTTGCGTCTTACCATGTCAAGACATTTGGACAAATTAGTTCTTGAACCAATGGAGAAAGTTATATTGTTTGGAAAGGAAGACCTGGCATCCAGTTAAACATGGTCAAAATCTTATTAGAAGACTAGAGAAATAATCCAATATATTTTAGGGAATCCCGCATTCGAAGTTCCTTTCTCTAGCTCCAAAATATTTATGTACGATCTGCGCATTGTAGAAATTATGCGGTATTTCGCCTTTGTTTGTAAACCTATGACCCAGATTATACAAAATCGCCCAAGCTTAACGCCATTCATTGGAAGGACTTTTTCAAACAACACCAAAAGTAGTACAAGATCTATAAATGTGGAAATTAATTGGGCTAGCATGTTATCTGTTACTTATCAAACGGCAAAACCCACCACATCAGCTTCAACACCAACATCACCTATTGATTAAGTGCCAAGTGAAATAATAACCCGAATTTTAATTACCCGGTAGGGAAAGCAAGAGCTTCTACACAAATGTGGAATGCATGATTTTCTAATTACTATACATTACCAGGGGTATTATTTTGTTAATTACAATTAACACAGAAGTGTCATAAGTATGGAAGGAATTTATTTACTGGTAAGAAGAAAGAATCAGAGAAATTGTAATAGGGACATTACTTTCTGTGGCAAGTAATTGCACAGTACAAAAAGCGCATGCCTTCCACATCCTTGCTTCAGCGAAACTGTTATACTCGTTTTCTTTTCTTTCATATACAAGCAATTTCATAAAATTGCAGCCAAATTTAAGAGAGTAAAAGAGTGTTTCCAATGACAGAGTAGAGTAGATTTTATTTTTATCCAAGTAAACTGTATGCATAATAGAGAATAGATTTTGCGAAAGTCCAAGCAAAAAAGTTTCAGTTTTGTTTTGAGTGCTCAGTTCATCTTCATCGCTGTCTTTATCGGATT
>QYTT01057519.1:0-12403 GCA_006980735.1 Dasypogon diadema
AATTACTGTGGTTATCGACGGCATTAATATTTCCAGCTTAGAAAGTACTCCGTCTCCATTTGTGCTAGTTTTACTTACCATCCTATGCGATTCAATTTAGACAAGAAAAAACATTGCTACCATACCATACAAAGTATGCAAACTGTGATTAAGGTGATTTGATATTTTTCATTAACTTTAATTCAGGCAATTTTTTCTCTCTTCCTATTTCAGTTTTGCCTCTCATATACCCTTTAAGCGCATCCGGAATTTGAATAGTACCATCTTCATTCTGTAATTTAGAGTGTAGTGAAAAAGAGTTGAGATACATAAATAGGTAATTTACCTGATAAGTTTCCAATAAAGCTATTAACATTCTTGGAACAGCGCATGCAGTTCCGTTCACGGTATGAACATAGGAAATGGTATTCTCTCTAGTCTGGTATTTTATATTTAAACGTTTCGCTTGGTAGTCAGTGCAGTTACTGCAACTTGAAATTTCTCCCCACATATTCCTCCCAGGCATCCAGGCCTCTATATCATATTTTCTATACGCCGGAGCACCTAATTCATTTGGTGGCATATCTAGCAGTTGGAAATGCAGTCCTAATTTCCTGTAAAGTTTAATCTCAATTTCCTTAAATAACTCTAAAATGGCACTTGATTGTTGCTCTGTACATATAGAAAACATCTCAGCTTTTGTGAATTGATGGACCCTGCAAATTATTTCGACTTATACGGTAATATTAAGCCACTAAGTAATTTACCTATAAATCCCCTTTTCTTCTTGTAGGCCCGATGTTTCTGCACGGAAACACCTACTAGTTGCTGTAACTTTAATTGGCAGATCTTCTACATTTAAAGTTTTGTTTGCATAATATCCAGCAAGCGCCATTTCTGATGTCCCAGAAAGACAAAAATCCGAATCCGATAATTTATACACCTAGAAGTAAAACTGAAATATTACATTTTGTTCTGCTTACTTAATTTACTTGCGTCCTTTCCCCGTTTATTTCCATCCCACAACCCTCTATTGTACTCCCCGGCAACACATCAGGAACCGTAATTAGGCTAAAGCCTTGTCCTCTAAGTTCATCTAACGTGAATCGGATTAAGGCTTGCTCCATTTCAGCAAGAGTACTCAAGAAATAGTAGCTTTTATGGCCCGTAAAATTTCCCAAATGCTCCATTCTTAAAATATTTAATTTCTTTGTGAGCTCTGCAAAGCTCTTTGGTTCGAAATTAAACTGCGGCTCATTGCAGAATTTCTGGATTAATTTTGGGCTTTCTCCGATCTTACATACATCTGGATGTGTATCGTTAGGCATTTTCCGTATTTCATTTTTGAGTTCTTGTAGAAGCAAATGCTTCCTAGTTTCGTCGATTTGACCACTATCTAAAGTATCTAGAAGGCGTTGTATTTTCGATATATCCGCACTGGATTTCCTTCTCTCGATATTTTCTCGTATTGAACTGAGGTTTTGGAAGTTTATTAATTCATAATAAGAAGGATCTGAAATATGTTTCTGCACCAAATGTTGTATACATCGAAAACTTTTATATAATTCCTTGTTAAGTAGAATCCTTGCTTGATTAAATCTCAACATTTTGTAATTCCTATACCCAAGAAAAGACTACCGAAGCCAAATAAATGAATTTAATACGATAGAAGCACATCAAGCACCTATGTCAAGAACGTAAGCACGTAAACAATGCTTCTTCTTAATGTTTCGAATATTGCCTCAAAAAGTGGAATGATACCAAGGAACGGCGGGAACAGTCTTCGAGGAGGAATGAGTGTAATGGTAATGCTTTGAAATTTGTGTCGTTAAATCTTTTCTCGCAAACTCTTTAAGCGTTGCCGTATCAAGCCTCCAGTATTTTCATATAACATTGGTTTTTCTATTCCAAAACGAAAACTTTCCTGCTGTATAAAATTATCCTAAATATCATCTTTACGTACAATATATCTTCCTATTTATTTATATATCTGTTAGAAGCTTTTCCCTTGGCCATTGAAACAATGCGCGGAATATACTTGTAACAAAAAGATCGGGACGATGGAATATCTAAAAAAACGCACTTCCTATAAAAAAAATACGAGGTAAGGGTAGAGTTTATGCCAATTTTAAATTTGAGGTGCTCTCTTCAGAGTATTTGTTTGTGTGTAAAAAATTAAAAATGAATGAAATTATTAAAACGTGAAATTTGCGAAAAGTTTTGTTAACGATCAAATGTTTATATTAAAAATGCAAAAGTAAATAACATTTGTAATTAAACAAATGTTTTTGACGAGGACAAGAGTGCGTATATAATAATTTTGTATATGAGGACTACTTCAATCTGAATTGGGTATTACTTTTTTTCGGAGGCCATATGATTCATTTTGAAAATAGAAAAAAGCTTTCTATGCTATCTTCTTCAAGTTTAAGAGTCCTATATAGGATTGATTAACGGAAGCATCTTAATCCCCTACAGAATTTATATCTGGAATGCTGAGAATCTATAATACCATTTAATATTTAAAATAATAATGCAAGGCATCACTTCCATTTAGATGACAATAAAAAAATCTGAAAACAATCATTTCTTTATTAAGAAAATTTACAAATAATTTACAACTTTTTGGCATTTTTATTGGTTAATACAATTTTAACAATTTCGAAAGTACCAAGTAAAAAGTTACGTTAATTCAAGAAAAATCTAACATAAATAACTGATGTCTGAGCAATCGTCACACAATAATGCAAACAATGAAATTATTATGGCCTTGGCTTTATTATCTTACTGACTGGAGGAGGAATCTTACAGAAACCAGCAGCATCAAAGACCGGAAGTAATTCACGAACTCGCCCCGGTATAGTGCCATCCACAAGCCTGTAAACAAAATAAATCAGCCGTAAAAATTATTTGAAAATGCGTTGGCGTGAAGAAAAAACTCTATTAGTATTGAGAATATTTTATGGCTCCTTCATTTTGAAGTATAATATTATTCAAATATGATGTGTAATGAATTTATTATGCGCATTACTAAATGTAGTTTTCCATTAGTGGTTTTATATTATATATAATAGTTGTTTAGTTACATCTTTGGTTACAATTAATAGTATGAATTAAAGACACAAGTATTTATTAATTTATCGCCTTAATAACATGAAGTGAGATATATTGTTGCAGAATACAATTTACAGTGATTTTTTTCCGTTCTACAATAGAGTGGAAATGTTACTTTCAAAGTTATTGAGTAAAAATTTAACATTTGCTTGCATATACTTTTTGCAATACTTTGATATTATCATAAAACCTTGTGTAGAAGAAAATCGTGAATATAGTTTTTTGAGTTATCTTTATAACTTCTCAATTACAACGATGTTGTTACGATTTCTACGAAATTGATTTGGAATGAAAAAATACTTGTTGAATAGCAATAAATTATTGTAAAAGATTTATGGCAAAATTCACCTGTGCCACAACTAATAGAATTAACGAAAGTGATGGTAATCATCATTACTTTTGATCGTGCTTTGCTCTCCCGCCAATAAAACAGGTCGGGTCGCAAATAGGTTTGCACCTGTAAAGGACGGAATTTTGCAAAAAATATCTTAAAAATTGTAATGCTAAGTAAATAAATTATATTGAAAAATTGGAAAATTTCCAGCCAATGTTATGTTAGCGTAATTAGTTGCTCTTCAGTCTTATATGGCGGATATGATATTTTTCCCAACAGTCTCAAACTAGCATTCTTTGAAACAAATATATCTTCATTTATTTGACGTTAAATAGGAAGATTATTAAAGGGTATCTATTCCGAGATTTGATGTCATGATTACTGAGAAATTCTGCTTTACTAATCTGTACAGCGGTATTGAGGAGAGGGTTTAAATGCTGCAGCATTTTTATATGGCTATTGCTGTTGCTGATTTGTATGGAAAATACTGTGAAATGCGGCGGCACTTCAAACCCTGAATAGGATTTTATCTCTAAAACGACTTTCAAATATATTTTAGATCGCAATTGTTAATACATATGTAAATTTAAGGCCTTCTTAAGCTAAAAGTTTTAGATAATAAAAGCAGGAAAAACTGGTATTTCAGCCAGGAATGATTTTAGAAAATGAATTTGCAGTATCTACGTGTGCATAATGTAAAATACAATAGCATTTACAAAAGTAAACTCATTAGCTGAAGGCTTATGAATAAATGGCGGTTACTAAAGTATTACTGCTGATATACATATATATAGAATTCATATGCACTTAAATTGTTAAAGTGTGTGGTGTTTTTAAATCTGCTTCAAGTGTTGCTTCATTTTTTAATATGTTCATGTCTGTTAACGTTTATATGTTCACATATCTGACGAAAGGAGCAGTCTTTAAAAAGTGTTAAAATTGCTCTTTTTAAATTCGTTCCTTTTGTTCAATTTTTTATCCTAAGAGTGGTACAGATGCCTAGCTAATTTAATAACGCTCCATTTTAGGCCTACTTAATAACTTCTCTTTACTGGTTCGGTTATGATAAAATTGGGTTAAGATTGGCGATTAAACAAATTTTTCTTATAGATTTTAGTCCATATTAACAGAGAAATTCTTATAATCATTGTAAATATTGAGGTGTGTGATTTTTATGAAATTTAATTGAAATGATACTACAACAAAAAAAATCCCGTCGAAGTTTAATCGCCTTCAGAGCACTTCTCTTGTTTCAGTCTTGAAAATACCAGTAGACACCGCTTTACCGAGATTTTGATGTGAAGAGTGTAAGACTCAATCACACTGTGTAGTGTGTACGAAAGTCTGAAAACAGTGTCACGTCACGATCACGACAGCAAGTCGTAGCTTTCGCCGACTTTAGCTCCATACTCCCATTCTCAAGAGCATCGTCAATAAATCTTCGAGAGCAAGTCTAGACATCTGCTCTCAGAATTCAAAGCAGTTTTGATATTTTCTCGCTGTGTCGTGGAAGTTTTCAAATCGTAAAGAAGTAGAAACAAAAAATTAACTAATTATAAGTGTAAAAAAGAAAAAGATAATAACGTGTTAATAGAAGATAATTACAGGCAGACATTCGAGCGAAACTTTTGCAAAATTTAGTATCTTTTTTCCCCAAGTTCTTTTAAAAGTTTATTTTGAACACCAAACGCACTTCACTTTGTAATCTATTTTCGTATCCCCAACTTATTTTTTTTTTATTTTGTTAAATAAAGTGCTTGCAGCAAGAACTTTCACCCGTGACCCGTCGGCTTTAAACTTTCAGCTCAGATGTCTAATAGTACTCTTACTACTAGGAAATATTCGTGGACAATATTTTGAAACTACTCTCATGACACTCTGATCTCACTACTTTTGACACTAAGGGTCGACATTAAGTGTCAGGAAAGTACCTCCTCCGATACGTGGACGAAGAGCTGAGACTTATCCTAACAAAAATCCCACTGTTTAACAACACCTTAATCTCAACGAGCTTTCGAAATGAAAGCTTATAATTCGGCTAAAAATTATAAACTTTAAAGATTATATTATTATATTTTCTACCACTTTTCAAACGTCTTCATTTTCAAAATACCAAGTAATTTCGAAGCGAAGAAAACTCAGAAAGTTGGGACGCTTAAATTAAATCAACCATAACTGGTTATATCGATTTATATTTTAATATTTAATATACTATTGTGTACTAATCGGAGAAAGTACTTTTTTTAATTTAACCAACATTTCAAGGAAACTTTTTCAGCGTTAATTTGTGTATGAATTTACTTTTGCTTAGATAAAACTAGGGAAAGGGTGCAATTATGTTTTTGAGTAAATCACTGCAGGAAGTATCAAGTGTTTTCTAAACACTTTTGCAGGTCTTTAAAGCGAATTTATTATTTTACAAATATGTTCAATCTCCTTCAATGTGAAAGTTGAGAATGTTTTCTACACTTGATCGCTTTCAATCCTACCTACGTGTTTTTGTTGTAGTATAAATTCAATACATTAGCGCTCATTTTATGGTCTGCTTTATTTAACTAATAATTATTCATTTGGTAATGTTTATACCTTTACTGTAGGTGGTGTATTTACTGTGTACTTATTAAGAAAACCATTAAAAAGTTTTATATTTGTGTCGAGAAAACTGTTAAAATTTCCTGAATTGAAAATGTTTTTGTTGTAGTTAGGCATAATCTATACAAATTTTAGTATAGCCAAACTAATATACCTATCAAAAATTATAGACAAACCTAAATTATGTTAAATAAATGACTTATATGTTGCCTCAAATTAAAGTCAATCATTTCAGTTTCTTTTTTCAATTCGACTAAATATGAAATGCGGTATTCTTTTTAATATAAAGTGGAAATCATACTAAAACTTTGTAAATCTATATCGATCCAATAAAATTAACAAACTCGTCCTTTATAAAAACAAAAATGGCTGACTTTTATTTTAAGCAACCGCTAGAGAACAGATAAAATATGCAATTTACATGCACCAATTACGGAATACTTCTTTTAAGAAAACAAGTATTTTCCTATGCCCTCGTTTCACTTTCTTTGTTATTAGATTTATATTCGCACTTCGATGTCTAGGCAGAAAAAAGTTGATAGGTATGTCTGAATGCCAGATCATTTTTTCTAATATTCCTAGAAATTTCTATACTAGAAGAATCCATACAATAAATAGTATTAAAATTAATTTTTGGAATGTTTCATTACTTCACCATTTTATTTTTTATGAACATTATCATTCATTTTATTTATGTTGAAACTATGTTGAAAATTTAAAATATGAATTGGTAGAGTAGCACCTTAGCCTTTGCTATACAATATAATAAGATTTTAAAAAATCTGTAGCAATAATGGAACATATTGTGATTCTGACTGTGCATGTGTATAAATTGGATTAACTACCTTTTTTTGTTTTTAATTTTCGCATCACTAATTTGATTAGGAAACCAAATTTGTGAATTAAAGTGCAAAACAAATCAAATAATCTAAAAGGAAGTCTGCATACACAATGTATGAGAAAATAAGTTATAAAGTTGACTACTATGCTTACTAAGACTTCAGTAATTCGTTGGTGTATTTCGTAATTGGTGGTCTTGTTACTCTTCCGCCCTACGGTTAATATTTAAGAAAAGATGACTTTACACCGAATTCTTTTTTGTAAACTTTGTAAGTTATAATTTTAGTGCAATCGCATCTCAAACCTCGGAATGGATGTATTTTTTTCAAAAATGGCGCACTTACCCTGCCATTTAGCCGAATGAATTCTTCATTGTTAAAATTTAATTTGTTTAAGCATTATAATTTTTATGTATAAAAAAATATTCCAATTGTTGCGATTCAGTTATAACTTATTTTCATCTTCGCTAATTCTGCACGTGAACTGAAAAATAATAAAATAGAAGCAAATAAGCAATTTTTAAACGGTCTTTAAGATATAAATCCGCATAGAATTAAATATTGTGTTATGTACATTATTTGAATTATGAATTTGTAAGTGATGATGGGTTCAAAAAAAGCGTTTGTGCCGAGTGAGCAAAAAGTTGGAAAGGGATGTGAACTAAATTTTGCACATTTGGAATTTTTTTTAAAGTCATAAAGTATTTTTTAATTGAGACTTGAAACACCCTCATTTTAATTTAATTAAGAATTAGGATAATTCGTAAGTAATGACAAAAACTGAGATCGAAAACCACCAAAATGGTATATTGATATGGTTATTACACTCAGATACAGTGGGAAGATAGCCCCAAATGTCCTAATGATTAGGTGTGTTGTTCATTTATAGTCCACGCAGCAGGATTTCATTCTTAGCCGCTTTTGCAATGTAAAAACTGAAGAAAGGAAAGTTATCTGAATATTTAAAACGTCCATGTAGGTTATTCCAAAAGTTCGACCTCATTACTTTTTTCAATAATTACATTCGTCACAAATTGTAATCTTTACTTATGTTTATTAAATAGATTGCATATTATTTAGTAATAATTTAAACTTTAAGGTAATATATGTAAGAAATTTGTTTCCTTTTAAAGTCATTTTGAGCAGATTTGAGATTAAAACAAAGTTTGTGTAGGGTGCTTCCAACTAACACGTATTTATTAAAATAACGTGTTTTATCCGATTAGAATTTCCTCAAATTAAAACTGCCAAAACATTGCACACTTAATTTCTCCCAGATAATTAATATCTTAATTAACAAGCCGCACCATTTTTTTAGGTATTATATCAACGACAGAGTTATAGTAGTAATCTATAAGCTTTGTTTATTTAAATATTTTTCTTTTAACTTTAAGATTTTTAAGAGTAACATAGATCGACGCGTGGGTTATTTTTGCATTGAAATATTGCTTGCACCACATATTCCTGTCACAGGTTTTATTGTAGAGTTACACGATTTGCACTCATTATTTATTAACGCCAATTTGCCAACTTGAATTAATCAAATAACTTAAAAACAGTATCGTCACGTGGTTTTAATGTTTGGCTGCTTGTCGTTTCGCTCATTTGTTACAGTAAAAGAAAAATGAATCAATTATAATCTTACTTACCTTTTCTTGTAAACTATTTTGCCAGCAGATATAGCAATATTAGCTTCGGTTGGAAAGAATGTTGCGTCGTAGAAGTTCAAACCACTTTGTAAAAGGATGTTGTACTCATCTAGAGAAGCCAAAGTAATGCGAACAATAGGCGGCGCAAGTTCCTTATTGAATGGATCATCTTTAGGTATAAGTTGCTTCGGAGTTGATGTTCCTGGTGAACAAAATATGTATACAAGAAAGAGAAGAAATTATAAAATTTACCATCGCTGCCCCTATCTTGCGACTGGTAGCTGTGGCTATTAACGACCAGTCTTACGACCTCTACAACGGAGTTAAATTTATAGAGGGAATGCCGTATATCTTCGACTGGTACATCTTCAGGAACATCAAAAACATACAAAGTAAACGTTTTCTGAGGCCGGCAGGGTATTGGAATCTATTGAAAATAAAATCACTTAATTCTCTCGTAAAACATTCAGGTTCAAACTGAACTACTTTTTTGTAGAACCTTGCACCAGTCACTTTATGAAATCCTTTCTTAAAGACCGATTGGTAGTCTTCGGGATTTGAAAATTTGAACAATATCCCAGTTGCCGTTTTCGTTAAACTGAAACATCCTTTGAAGTTCATTTTTTCACAAATTAAGGCTGCACGATCCATTGAAAGCTCATAGGATGGCGTTAGCAAAAACGCACCTAATGAACACATATTTAATTCTGCCACAATATCCACATATCGCTTTACCTTTAGCCAGGAAATGCTCTGAATCAGATATTTCTGAATCGGTGTCATCTGCGCGTTTTGCATTCCATCTATTTTCGGAAGCTTTTTTTGATGCCATATTTTTCGCAACTAAACTGTTTGCACTCCGATTATGATGAAAGTCGTTAATATTTTTTTCTTGTTCGACGTCTGACGCGTTACCAATGTAAGACATCCTTTTAAACTATTTTGAACGGGTCTAGTTAAATGGAAATGCTTTACCTCGCACTGGCGGACCGACTAACGAGTATAATCCTTACCGCAATCTTGAGTCGATTTAAAGAATAAATAGTTCGATCGTAATCTTTTATAGAAAAATATCGTAGAACAGGCCTGGATTTCTGATGATCAAAAATTGCACAGTTAATCATCTTTGCAGACAAAAGGCCATTAAAGTCGGTCCTGTCTCAACGTACAGAATACCTAAACAATGCAAAATTATTTTCGCTTGATTTGTTCGCTACTGGTAGAGTCTTGCAAAGAAGAGAAAAAATCGGAAATATAAGAAGCAACTTACTCGCTCATCATACCATTTTAGCGAAATGACTTAAAAATCGTCAGAATGTTTTTTTCTGCTGACCTCCTAAGGCATGAGAGCAAATTATGTAATATTTTTCATTTTTCGCTTTTTCAGAGACACCTTAGCATGGAATTCTGATTTAAACGACGCAACTTCCGCTCAGGAGTGCGTTTGTTCTTTTTGTGTTTAGGTTAATAGGTTACGTGCGTATGTGGGATGTATAAATGCTTCTACCAAAATTCCCTGATTTAGCCCTGTAGTATTGAACTTGACCTTTAAAGTTTAATCGCATCACTAGCTTACAGCACTTTATGAAATTATTTACGGTTATACTTAAGTGCACTCAATGATAGGGAGGGAGCGCAGTGATAGTAAAAAAATAAACAGGTGTATATGCGCACATTGACCGCTGAATTCTGTACTTGACGGTTTTGTCTCAAACTGCATCTCATTACTAATTATTACAGAATCAATTCTTATGTGATCTCTAAATCATTTGGAATGATATTAAGTAGGTACATAAGGAATTTTTAGTTACTTAAAACTATGAGCAATAAAATATTTATTTTGGGAACAGGTCGAAGGGTTGGAAAAAACTGTCGACTTGAAAAATGCCGATTTTCTTGTTCTTTGCATCACCGATTTAAAAACACAAATTTTCCACAAGTGGGAGGTTATATGTTGAGAGGACGGTAAATTTATTATATGTTTCGCTAATTTTTTAAAGTTGCTTCTAAAATTAAAGACGGACTTTTCCATCTACAATTTATTAATTGTCCACTTGCCTTTACATCAAAATTCATACATACTTATGTTGCTATGTACGTATAGAAACATACATACGTATAGAAACTGTTAGTCTAACATAAGTGGATAAATTTAAGAAAGATTCAAGTTTTGATTGCTTTTGTTTTTGATTTAAAATATGTAAAGCTTGTTTCTTTATTTATTAGGAGTATTTTTTCCTAAAATTGAATTTTTGTAAATATTGTTTTTTAGTACGATGTATTCTTTACTTAGTTTTTCTATTAATTTATATAACTCGATGTGTAGTGCGCCCACAAGCACTTTAAGCCTGCTATACTGAGCTTTTGAGGAAATTCGAAATGAAGCTATCAAGCCATGTTTATCATTAAAACCGACAATGGATAAGTGAATGAAGTTATCAGGCGAGGGTTTATCGAATTGGTATTTTTAAAATCAACTCTTTACGAATCAGGGTTTTGAGTAGTCAGTCTTTTGTTTTATCGATGATAAATTTTCGGGCATTTTACAGATAGGTGTTTTAAATTCGGTCAAAAAATTCTCGAGATTTGGTATCCAACCCATTTATTTTATTTACAGGAAATCGACAAAATTCAGAAAAATTTTTTATTAAATTCAAATTTGTTGTACTTTTTGGTTTTTGAAAGCCTTTATATTATTTCCTTTCTTAATTCTATCCACAGTAGATTTAGATATGTTGAACTTTTTTGATACATCACGCACAGACACTGACTTGTTCTTTTAAATAAACTTAAGCATTTTTTCCTCACTTGTAAATGAACTAATTACAACACTTTTTTCATTTTTAATTCGGTGGTGAACTATTGCTGCTGACTGCTGTTAACAATTTGCTTGCTTTAATTTGTAGAGAAGGTTTTATATTTGACTAAACTAACGAGTTACAACAAATTTCAATAACTAACATGAGAAATTAAAGAAAATTTGTGAAAACTCTTCTCCCTGCATAAATTTTAAAATTGGAGAGGTACTTATGTGATAACGCTTAACGATGACATAATTAAAATCCTCGCCTGGGACAAGGCGAATCGCGTCGAGTTCAATGCATCCAAAACCCAAAATTCCCTTAAAAAATCTACAAACTGCCCTCCTCCCTTCTTTGTCAATGGGGTGAGTATCTCAAACTCTCTTCACTTGAACATCCTAGGAGTCCAGGTATCCAACAATCTTAGTTGGACGGACCACATCTTTGCTGTCGCAAACAATGCGATGAAGTGCCTGGGCTTTCTGCACCGATGCAAGAAATACTTTACTCCATACGATTTAGCGCTCATCTACAAGGCTCAAATCGGACCAAGACTTGAATTTAACTCACATATTTGGGCAGGGGCAGGATGTACTGCATTGTCCGCATTCAGTGCCGGTTTTAACACTACCAGCGCCCTGGGCGAGATTTTTACGGCGCCCCCCAACTGCAATTCAAACCCATACGAAAAAAGGGAAAGGATATAATGAAAAAACCATTTATTAAAAGAAATAATTATTTATTATAAAAAATAACCGTTTATTAGAAAAAACTTACCTAATTTCTTTAATGGAGAGCAGAAATCTTATTCTGCATAGTACTTTGCAGCACTAACATGAAATTAGTAAATTTTAATGTTCACACAAGTAATACACAAGGTTACTGCAAACCTTTTTTTATAAAGTATTTACATTGCAATTAAGTTGGGAATTAATAGGAAAGGAAAGATATAGTTTTCTAATTTCCACAAAACAATATGATATTTATTAAATATTTCAAGTTTTATTTCTATATAAATGTACGACTGGAAAACTTTTGAAAATCGCGCCTTTTTGAAAAGAAGTGCCCCTCCTGTCACTTTGCCTATTTTAGTGG
>QYTT01057544.1:0-10250 GCA_006980735.1 Dasypogon diadema
TCCACATCAGCATGCCTATTAAACAGGCAAAACTACAATAACCGCTTTACATGATCTAGTCTCTAGACTAGAAAAGGCGATGAAGGACAAAGAGATTACCCTGAACTCCTTTTTAGACATCCAATGAGTCTTTGACAGTATTTCATTTGAGGCTATTGAGCTGGCATTCATCAGTAAAGGCCTAGAACCCTCAGCCATCCTTTGGAGCAGTGCTATGCTCTTAAGCCGGACTGTCACAGCGAAGCTCGAAGACAATAAAGCCAAAAGAGGCTGTCCCCAAGGAGGGGTCCTATCCCCTATTGTTGTGGTCGTTGCTCTTTGATGAGCTTCTCAAGAAAATAGGTACGTCGTCTACGAACATACATACGACATCGTTATGGTAGTAAAGGGTAAACAAGACCATCTCCTCTCGCCCAAGGTACAAAGTACCCTAGACTTAGCTCGCAAATGGTGCAAACAAGTCAATCTGCGTGTCAACCCTTAGAAACCAGTTTTGATCCCCTTTACAAGAAGAATGGAGCTTTCCCTCATAGCTCCAAATCTTTAGGGGACCACCATTCAGCTCTTAACTGACACCAAATATTTAGGTCTAACTCTAGACCAGCGTCTTACTTGGAACTCTCAACTTAAAATATTCAAAAGATAAAGAGATATCAGCCTTATCATACTGTCAAAATCTGTTTAGCAAAGCTTGGGGACTCCAGCCAGAAATGATCTTTTGGTGCATCATTCAACTCGGACGATTCGTAGTTCTTCTACGTATTGCTACAACAGAAAAATTTATCTAATGGGAAATGGATTCCTTTTATAATACAAGCATCCACTAAGAAATAGTTTACAAAAAAAATCCAGGAGTAAAAATATTTCTGCAGATTAAATCATCTATCAAATATATTATTAAGCTATTAAATGATCCGATCTAATACTTAAAATAGGCGATTATGATAGGAAAATTATTAACCGAACGGTACCAGAACCCAAGAAGTAGTGGCAAGAATTAGTTGCGAAAATACTTGACGTTGCCCACATCCAGGATAAGCCTACGAAATGATTATACGAGCATGCTAAAACCGATCAGGCTGCCGCTATTTATGATATGTTATTGAAATCGTTTGAATGTACAGAAATGGTATGCAAGTCGATAGACTCAGTGGTATCTACAAATGACGCTGTCAAGCCTTCGAATCTCCCAATCCATAAACTTATCCTAAGAGTGAGTGCTTCAGTGATGTGATTATGATATTAGGCTGAAATTGAAAGCCCTGATATCGAAAGCACAGTTTTGACCAGATATTCTCGAGAGGAGTCAGTATTTTTACCATGTGCGCCCTTGATACCATTTGACTTCCCTGTTGAGTTTAGGAGATTGCAGGACGATTACTATACACATGTCTTACAGACAGACGTTAAAGTTGGATGGGATCGACTTGAGGGAGGACTCTTTCTCATGTGGATAGTTTTATGTAGATCGAAATCTCACCCAGCAATTTGTACTGCTGTCTGTAAAAGAATAAAATCAAGTGCTGCTCATTAAGTTCTGCACGTAAAATTTTTATAAATATTATACTACTGCTCAAAATGTATGCCAAAATATAAGAGAAATTGTTATCTCTAAAGAAAATACTGGAACAAAATTCGACCAATCCTAAGGATGCAGATGATCCATAGGCATAGGGTGCGAGTCATCGATCAGAGTACAGTCAGAGATAAGCTACACGCAAGGCCTATGGACCAACGAGAAGTAATACTTTTCTAACTTGCAGCTTTATCCAAATTAACTAATTTTCTGTTTATTTAATTTATTTATGGGAGTATAGCGCCATATCACACGGGAATATCAGTGTCTTTTTAACGACTGCTTACACACCCTCCTACCTTTCTTCATTTAAGAGCAACGAATTCTCAAATTCAAGATTTTGGAATTTTCTTCACTTTTTTTTCCAAATAAATACACGAATTCCTCGAAAAAGTGTGTACTTGTGTATTCTATGCAGAAAAGATTGCAAGAAGTCCTCCAAAGAAAAGGATATGCAACTATTTATTAAATCTTAAATTAAATTATTACTCAATTATTTATAATTTTAACTTGATCATACGCAGAATGCTGGTGACTTTTTATATCCTGATTGTTTTCTTAATTTTGCATTTGATTGGAATATATTATGTTAGCATTTATACTGTAAATATACAAAGAATGTATGGACAAAAAACCTTATTACAAAATCAACACTTAGGGTGAATTGATCCAAAAGGAAGTTACACATTACTTGGTGTACGCAGACTTCTTCTACCTAAGTGTATATGAATTTTTATGTAAAAACACACTTTTCTGTAAAGAAATCGTACACCGTCCGAAAAAAATTCTGTCATGTGTTTTTGTGGAGCCTCTCAGTTTGTTCCTAGTTTCTTCAATATTTTCCAAAATCTTCATTTAGTAGAAATTTAACTGAAAGCATTAAAAAGTGCAAATTCATGTCCGATAAACGTCTGTACCTCACGGTTTCTTATGTAGTATATAAAGCTAATATTATTTTTCGGAACCATGCAGATCTTATACCTTTGGAATTTTGTTAATTTTCTAGAAATATTTGCAATCTAAAAACATACAAGGCTAGAAGTAAGTCAAATACAGTGAAATGTCCGCAACGCACGCGTGAAAATCCCTTACTATAACAATTATGTTATTTCTTTCTATTCGAAAGTATTAACTGTCACAAAACCATAATAATTATAATATTATGATCATTTTCTCGAAAGAAACAAGTACAATTATTACTCCCACCATTGAAGATATACATGCATTCTACAATGTATTGTAGAGCACTGATGGGCAAATCGTCTACACAACGTAAATTACGCCATTATTGATGTGTAGACAATGACGTAGTCTTCGTCGCAATCTTTCACGTAGCAAATGTAATCAATGTCAACAAAGTAGACAATGAGTATTATGGTATATAAATTAAATTCTTAAATTAACTTCAGAAAGTGGTAAAAGGAGTATACGAATAAACTTAAGATGTTGTATTGTCATTGTTTTTGTTATTGTTTCATGAAAATTTATTTTTTAATATATTTGTTTTATTATTTGATGTCATCTTATTCCTAATATGTTCTTATATCTACTCTTCTACCTAGTTCATTTTGTATTTTTCGGACTCCTCATTCATTCTTTTTCAGAAGTTCTGCAAATTCACTCTATACATTTTTTCCAATTCCCTTCTGTCCAGAGAGAGTGTCTTCTTACAATTAAATATTTTCCTATGCATTGCTATTGAATGTCTCAAAATATCTAAGGCGTCAATGATTGAACATTTCACCGCAAATCTCAAATAAGTATTCCCAATTTGCAAAAAAATCCCTCATCGCTATAACTACTGATACTATGATTGAGCACCTAGTATGTGTATAGAAGAAGAATTATTATTATGAGGAATATATTGAAGTTCCTAATCCCCTCTGTGACGATATTTTGTCCATTTCTTGTTTGCTCCAGTTGAAAATTCAGCTTTCAGCACACTATAGGTAATTAAAAAATTTAATATCAAGTTTCTCTTAAGATGTCATTTGTTAAAAATTTAAGTTTTCTTTTTAATATTCTATTATTATTATACCATACGTAAATAAATATTATAATTATTTTTAGCGGCTTTGTGAGCGACCTCAATAATCACATGTTTGAGCTGCACGGACACATTCCTAAGCTAGAATTGGTCGGAGTATACAAAGCGGACGGTAGAATCCTATTTTTGCCCATTCAAGGTGAAGGAGACTTTCAGTTGATTATTGAACGCATCAAAGGTGGAATAAAGTTCAAGTTTAACACCGTAGAAAAGAATGGTCTACATTATTTGAAATTAAAAGCAATCAAAGTTTTGCTCGAACCAGAAAAGTATACAAAAATTTTCCAAAAATCGTAAAAAATATATACTAATAATCTTTTTATGTATTTAACAGTGTAAAAGTGAAATTAACAAATCTTTTCAACGGAAACAAGGAACTGGGAGATGCCCTCAATGATGTACTAAATACGAACTGGAGAGATGCCTGGTCTGAAGTGGCTCCGACATTAATAGATGTCACTCAAGATATTATAAAACAGCATTTACAAAAGTTCTTAGATAAAAATGAATTTGATGACTTCTTCTTGCCCGATTAAATGTTTTTAAATACCTAACTTCTTAAAATATTGACATTGTTTTTGTACTGTATATCTAATATTATGTATACGCTGTCGCTGTGTGATTATAAGAAATGAACTCAATAGAAAGAAAACACACATTGAAATTAATTAGGATTACGTATCAAAAAAAGGGGTAATTTTATCATAGATTCCTGTAACATGCCAAATTTATAAATCCCACTAAATTAGTAACATACTTTTTTAAATATTCAAATCGGGTTGCCTTATTAATCGTGCCTTAGAAACCGTCTTGGATTAGCAATGAATGGATCCTTGATAGACTAGGCAAGACCAAATTTATAGCTTATATAGACCCAGTAGCGCATTTTCGCAAATCCCTTTACGTTAAGATTCGAAGATTTGTAGTGCCTGAGTATGACTTTTTTACAGTGAAGCCAAAGCTCATGATGCATAGCACAACCTTGGCAGGAAGGAAGGAAATGGGAATGTGGGAGAGGAAGAATTAGGAAGTCGGGCCGAGATATAGGTGCACATTCTGCCTAAAAAACTGCCGCCTATAGTCAACAGGAAAAACGGAAGATGGTAATTTGTTCCACATTCGTATGGTTTGGCTCAAGAAAGATTCTCGAAACTTTCCTGTTCTGCCGGATCTTGTCTCAATGACGAAAGGGTGAAGACGGCTCGTAGCGTGGGTATCACGCGTAGCGATAAAACTACAAGGAATCAGACCAGAGATTTCGTTAGAACAATTTCTGTTATAGTAGCGATAAAAGAGGGTTAGGCATGCGACGTTACGATGATGCTCCAGAGAATCGATTTTAGAAGTAATCGCCTCATCACCAATGAGCTTAAAAGCTTTTTGTTGATTTTTGTCTAACTCGGACGTACGTCCTGGCCCTGCCCAAATATGTGAATTACCAGATTAAAGTTTTCTCCTTCGGACTCAGCAAGACCGCACAAATTATGTAGCGATTAATGGACAACCTATTCTTTCATTCGGACGAGAACGGAATTTTCATTCATATATTGGGTCATCCCATAAATAATGCGGTTTTTCCAAATGCATGAACTAAAGTTCGGAGGGGGAGGGGATAAACTACCATCACTTACTATAACAGCACATAGTAAATTCATCTTGTCTTTATTCTTAGTGCAACTTCGACGACATAATGAAAGTGACAAAAGAACATATTCTGAATTGTTTACTTTGTGAGTTCAATAAAGGCAACAATGCCACTGAAAGTGCAAGGAATATTAATGCAGTGTATGGATAAAGCACAATTAGCGTAAGTCAATGCAAAAGGAGGTTTCAGAAATTCCGATCCGGAAAGTACAGCCGACAAGATCAGGCTCGTTCTGGAAGATCTGTGGAGTTTGACGAGGACGTCCTGTAAACCCTAGTGAAACAAAAACCCCCGCAACTGTTAAGCTAGCGGAGGAGCTTAGATTCGATCATTCGACCATCCATCGAGACTTTAATGCCATCGGAAAAGTCAAGAAGTTGGGTCAATGGGTTCTTCATGAACTTTTGAAGTCTAATCGCGTACAGAAAATGAATGTGTGCTCCTCCTTGCTATCAAGTCTCAGGAATTAACCTTTTTTGGACCGAATAGTGGCTGGTGACGAAAAGTGGATCCTGGATCCTCTATAAAAATGTTAAGCGCAGAAGATAGTGGGTAAACAAAGAAGATACCCCAATACCGCAGGGTAAAGTAAGTCTCCATCCACGTAAGGTGATGCTCTCTATTTGGTGGGATATGAAGGGTTTAGTCCACTATGAGCTGTTAAATCCAAACCAGACAGTAATGAAGGAGATCTAATCCGAGCAGCTTGAGCGGCTTAAGTCAGAGCTACAGGACAAAAGGCCATATTTGCTTTCAAGACGAAAGGGTGTTCTGTCATCAAGGCAACGCTAGGTCACATACACAAGGACGACGTTACTGAATATGGAGGAGTTTCGATGGGAAACGATGCCGCATCGACGATATTCAGCGGACAATGCACCATCAGATTATCACTTATTCCCTAGTCTACAAAATCATATGGATAGAAAAACTATGGATTCTATAGAGGATGTCATCACAGTACTTGAGGAATACTTTTCGTTACGGTCAAGTGAATTTTGGAAGAGGGACATTCAAACTTTGCCAGAAGTATCGTAGAGAATGATGGAGAATATATATATTAATTTTGCAAAACAAATGAAGTATAAAAAGGCGCATTATTTATGGGATAATATAATCGTCACTTCTCAGCCTTTTAGTGAGCATGCAAAAGTACTAAACTTAGTGTACGATACGCTTAACATGCAAATCTTAGGACCAGTGGCAAAAAAAGTAAATTCTGCAGGTCATTACTTTTATTTAGACTTAATTTTTTTAGAAGCAACCGTTCTCGAAAACCCTATGGTTTCCGTCCTACTGAGCATCAGTAAAAAGGAAATAAACTTTATGTTCTTAAATCAAGTCTAATACCATATATTTCGTTCTTAACGATTTATTTGAACATTTTACAGAATTATTATTTAGAACAAATGAACTTTGTTATATTTACTTGACCCCTTTATACGAAAGACAACAATCTAATCTGATAAATTATTAAAATTTATTTTTTCCTATGACACACATAGTAGATGTATTTCTCAGACAAAACGCCTCTCGCCAAATGTTTTTAAACATTCGCCGTGACAAACTAGCGCCCCCTGTGAGGACGCCATTGATTTTTAAAATAATTGGACCGTGTGTGAACTTTCAAATTTGAAACAATTTTTGGACAGTGGATAAAAGCCTATTTACCATGTACATATTTGACGTAAAATCAATAAAAGCATTTAAAGAAGTCAATTATCAATATAAATATATTTTAGAAAATTCGAAACGGAATAAAAATTACTAAAATCGTTCAAAAAAGATTGAATTTTTTCTCACTGGTTAATGGGTTTGCCTTGCTTGGAAAATGTGAAATAAATTTTTTAGTATGCAATGCAAAGGATAGATATACAAAACGATACATCTATCTATTTTTTCTCATTATGCTTGATTGAAAAAAAATTTAGTTCAATAACATATTTTGAGTTTAAGGAAGAGAGTTCTATTTTGAAACATTCTTGGTATCAATATCTAGTACGCGTTTGTTCGAAAATGCTCCATCTATTTATATTATGATATCTATGGAGCAGGCGAATTGTAACTGGTACTGAACTGAAACAACACAAGGCAACATGAGGACTAACTCCAAGCAGCTTGCCATTTCTTTAATTAAAGTACACACAAACCTCACGCGGTACACGGTAAAATGCAATATGCAGCATTTTACGGCGTACCGTAGAGGCATAAAGCTTCCAGTTGGTGATGTTTCGTTTAATATCATGTGTCACGTTATACCGCTACGGCGTCGGGCTATGTCGGGGTTTATTCCGCACTTTGGACATGTATTATGTAACATCTAAGAACCTGAAAATAATTTCTAAAAATTTTTTGGGCTGTGTGAAATAGAATTTCTACACAGTTTTAGGTTTGTTACATACACGTAACATAAGGCATTCAGGAGTAAACTACTTATGTAAATAACAAACGCTTCTGTGCATTGCTATTTAGGGTGTAATACACATTTAATTGTATAAAAATATTTGACGTAAAAAATATTTAGGCAGAATTCATTTAGACAAAAAATGTATAATCTATGCTTGTTATCACGCGTTGTGAATGAGTTCTCTTCAAATTAATTTTAAATCGCATTTTCCCCTAAAAGTTTTGAGGAATTTGATGTTGTCATTTTGGTATACATACAAAGAAGAAAATTCAGTGAATAAATAAAAAAAATGCATAAAGTCTTCTAAATATTAGTCAACATCGTATATATCATGTATGACATAAAATCTGTTCAACATTACAGTTTCTGCAGTCGACTGCAATTTCTACGCGTGCATATTCTGCATATTCTGCAATCGACTTGAACTTCTACACGTGTACTTAACTATTTAGATTATGACATTTTTTGAAGATTATGGGCCTGTTCTAGAATTCAGTCTCTTCCATGTAAATGAAGAAGTTTTTCGAAAACAATGATAGAATTTAACAGAAAGTACTTCTTTTACATGGATTTTGATTCCACTATTAAAAAAATTCTTCCCCATATAAGTTATCTACACGTGTAGAAGTTGCAGTTGACTGTAGAAACTGAATTCCCGAACAGGCCCTTCTATAGTACAAACGTACAGAGTGTGGGCTTATATAAAATTGTAGTTTCTGTAGCGTACTGCAATTTCTACACGTGTAGTGAACTATGTAAATGAAGAAATTTTTCGAAGATTTCTATAATATTTAACAGAAAATACTATTTTCACGTAAATTTCCATATCGCAATTAGAAAAATATCCATATACGTTAATTATACAGGTAGAAATTTTAGTCGACTGCAGAAAATGCATTTTTAAACATGCCCATAATGTAGATAAATTTTTCTAATCGTGATAGGGAAAGCTATGTAAAAAAAAGTACCCTTTTGAAATTATTTTCGGAAAAAATTCATTACTTACATAGTTAACTACATACACATAGAAATTGCAATCGACTACAAAAACTGGAATCTTGGCCAGACCCGTAGTATGTGGAGGAATTGAGAAAAAGTTCCAATGAATCCATGCGTTGCATACTTATCGGCGGCAACACCAGGTATATTACATATTAATGCCATTTTTCAGTTACTTCCCATACAAATTAAACATTGTGACGTCATGAGAAATGGATTTTTCTTTGTCTCTTTTGGTTTAATAGATCCTTAGAAGTCAATTCGAATCTATTTTGAGCCGACAGTAATTTATTTTTGCATATTTTTGCAATTTAACTAAGTTACCAAGAACGCAACCGAAAAGTAATTTGAATTGGATTTGAATATCGCCGCAGCGGTAAAGGATGTAAAGCTCCTTTGAGCGAAAAGGAAAAAATTGCGACATGGTCTAAAAAACTTCATATTAAAAAACGTAGTCGGTAGGTAGAAACACTGAGCTACCATTTGCATCCGGGTTTGTGAGAGCAATCGGAAGAATTGGAGCTACCAGAAGCGGGGAATTTCACGGACTTTTTCTTTCTGTAATGATTTCGTCTTTCAGCATTTCTTGCACTTGTTCTTGAATTATCTCCTTTTGTATATGTGGTAATCGTTACATTCGTTGATTAATTGGACTTTGTTCTTGTTTTGTTTGAATTGCCAGCTATCTTCCTATTTTCAAACCAGACTCATAGGTTGCCAACTGAAAATCTTACAGGTTTAAAAACACACCAGAAATATTAAGTAGTTTTTTTTCAAAACAGGAATACGTATCCTTTTGTCACAGACCTCTTTTACTATCTGAACTAATTCTATCATTTCTTTCAATGCTGGCATTTATTTTCGGGATAGTACATGAAACAAAATTTCCATCTCGTGAATAAAAATTAAGAAGTGATGAGTGGCGCAATCATTATTTCCAGTAGTGTATTGGATTAATTCAATTGGCGACTTAAAAACCAAGGAGGAAAAGTGCAGCAAAACTGTTCATTAATACATAGAAATTTCGGTGAGCTTCACAAGGTAAAAATTGACAAGTTAACCCAGGGCATGGTTTACAGACTAGCCAGGCTTTATTTTGACGTATAATTTATGACGTCACTCCGGATAAATTCAGCTTGATTCTTGGACAGAATACGAAAATATTTTGCTTTGGTAGCATTCCAATTGGAAGCGAATAGTATTCAGATTCACTTTTCGCCAAATCTTCACCATTTAAAAGCTGTGTAAACAAAGTATACAGAGTGACGTCACAAAATACCGATTCAAAGTCAAAAACTTGGCTAATCTTTTAGTCTGTAAACCGTGAAGCCCGAAATTTCGTATGGCTCTTCACTTCACAGCTTGGTTAAAAAAAAACTAAAAAAAACTTGTTCTTGGCGTCACTTCAGTTGCATGAACTTGTTCTCATCATCCGTTCCTTATTAGCTCCCTCCTCGAAAATTCCACATTTCAAAGTGTAGTAAATATATGTTTCACTGTAGTAAATTCTTCTGGAGTCTAAATTGTAGTAAATCTACTGCAATTGTAGTAAAAGTTCCAGCACTGGTTGTGACCG
>QYTT01057554.1:0-15177 GCA_006980735.1 Dasypogon diadema
CTCGCTCATATTTGATAAAGACTGCTAATGATAACATAATTAGAAGAAACTCTAAATTTTTGAGACACATTCAGTAACTTTCATTCCATTCCCAATTAACTTAAAAATAGCACGGAACATCTCCTTGATTTGAATTAAATAATACTAAAGTCAGAAGTCATTGGATAGAAGTAATGTAAATCTTGAATTTTATAAAATAATGAATACCATGATCCTTTGAAGCTTTAATTGAATGAAATTAGAACGAAGAATTCCAAAGTTATACTGAACTAAATCATGATCAAGACAGAAGAAGAGTAAGGCAATAATCAAATTAGTTTAGGACTAAGGTAGACTAAAAAACCAGAATTAACGAGATTTAGAAATGGTAAATACATTGTCTCCAAGGGGTAGGTGTAGTATATGAAGTAGGTTGACATCACTGAATGTAACAGTGATCTCTAGGGCTACATCTGTTAGCGGTCACCAAGGGCAGAGAAGAATTAGATTTCAAGCGGCAGTCGCTAGCAGTTAGGAGTAAGATGAGGAACCTGAAACCATACTGAAATATTAAAGTAATATAAGTCACGAAAAGGTGTTTGCTAAATAATCCTGATCACAATACACTACACATGTGTAGTATACATAATATGTTTACAAGTCTAATGTCATAGCGTAGGGAACACTAGTGGCTTTTATATGATTGCTTACTCACTCGAAGTCGACCCTATTCTGCGTCCCTTTCTATTAAGAATGACAAAGAAAATTCCTGGAACAGGTGATCGAATTTGGAAGAATAATAAAAAGTACGACTATTTAATAATTTCTTTAGATAACTTAACTGCTTGCAAAATAGTTAAAACTATAATAACTGCTCTATCTGCCCTCGCATATTAGCCAGAGTACATATTGTCGATCGATGCTTCTTGGCAGATTGATGGTAATTAACATATCCTTAGCCTTTTCCGCTGCTTCCATAATTCGCGTTTTCACCGTGTTTTACCAATTTATATAGAACAGACATATTCCATCATGGTGCTCCATACAAAAATCTGTCCATCTTGCTCTCTAGGGTCATCTTTAAAAGAATTCTTGAAAAAAAGTGCAAGAAGCAAAATCCATGACGACGGGAATTGAACCTGCGTCCCCGGGGTGAGAGCCAGACACTTATCCACCGCGCTACCACACCGCTGCAGCGCCCTGTCAGGAGCGCTTTGTTTTTTGTATATAAACTGAAAATACATTTTTTGCAACGCATATCCTCGCTTATCCTGGAGCGTTGGGTCTTGCTACTTTAAGAGTATACTATACCGACGCCCACTACATGTATACGGAATTTCACGAAAATCGGTAATGCCAAGGTCGTGGCCTCTCCTTGTTAGTATAAACTATACGACCTTTATCGTAAAAAACGACCAAAACACTTCCAAGTGCCGTTATCTCAAAAACTGCTAGAATTGTCCCCCATACAATTTTTTCTTTGCCTCATAAAAATCTATTACTGGAAGCCCGATATGTCACTTTAACTGGGACACCATGTTTATCTTATTTTAATTGAATATCTCTGTAAAAAAGAGCACCAAACTCACAGCCCAGAGAAGAAATTTTCTCTAAAGCAAAGTAGAAATCTAACAGCTAGAGAAGATATGCTTTCTTGAAAAATGACATATTTTTTATGTTAAATTCCACAATTGTTAGATACATGCAATTGAATTTCTCATCGCCTCTGTTAATAAAACATTTCGAAACTGTCATAGAGTAAGAAGAGGACATGAAAAATTTAGAAAATTTTCAAATGTAGGCATTTTAAATTATTAGGTTTCAATAAGAACAAATATGGAAGATTTCTTGTGTTAAACGCCCTCGGGTAAAAAGCGTGTTATTTCCATTGTATATTGGTAGAACTTTCACCATCCCTTTCAAATGATATAAAGAAGCAGTGGACCAAATTTCACAAACTTTCGTTCATTCTTACGCAAGTTATAATGTAATTACTATTTGTGGAGTAAAGAGGGTTTCCCCTCCTCCAAATTCGTTCATTTTCGGTGGAACGCTGTAGATTGGTATTATACATATGAGCCGTTTATTTTGAAAGTGGCATAAGTCAACTTTTACAACCCCATGGAAAATATATTTCAAATTACACTATATATAGCTATATACACTACAAAAAAAGAAAAAAGTTGGCAATATTTAAATTCTTGTCTAATTCTCTTTGTTTTCTATTCTATGGTTGAGAACCCTTAACACTGAGTATTGGATTCAAAATAACGTCTCTCACACGTGATAACACTTGGGATGTTATCTCCAAGACAGGAGTTCAAAAACAATACCATTTTCACAGTGGCGGATTTTCGCGAAGCCGCATGAAGCACGCGCTTGGGGCGTCTTAAGTGGAGGGGCCTCAAATTTCGGAGCTTTTCTTTTATAATGTTATCCAGTAACTATATACATAAAAAAATTATTATTATTCTTTTATTATTTTACATAATTAAATTGGCAAATGAATAACATCAGTTAAGACAGGGTCTACAAAATACCTTAACAAAAACTTGTCATTCTCATATTTGAAATATTAGTAGTATTCATAATCCTTGTTAAATTGTTAATTTCGTAAGGTGCTAAAGTCGACCTGTCATTCTGTTTACGTATTCTGCCCAACAAGGATGCCCAACATTGTTTTCTATAAACATCATTGGCAGCATTGTTGTCAATTGATTTAAAACAATATCTCAATAACGTCAAGTCGAGCAAACAAACACGGCCGTACCATCCTTTTCTCGATACAACTCACGACACTTTTAAGCCCCCAATATCTTCGTTGTGGGTAAAGTTAGAAGTCTAAAATTGTAATTAACAAGAGTAGGTACTAACTGAACCTACCTCTACCCCAAAATTACAATTTTTTACCCAATACTTTTATTACGAAATATCTCAAGTCAAAATTCCCTTATTTTGTAACTGACACACTCACCGATCATCAACATTCTAAGGTACTTCTAGCAGGCCTAGGAACTTGAAATTTTGCATGCGATTAGTGTTAAGTGTACATTACAACAGAAAACTATAAAAAGACGTTATATTTGCAGTTGGTTTGGTTGATAATTTAACATTTCCATACAAAGTCTATGCAAAAATATTATTTCCAACTGCATCCATAAATTTGTATACTGTAGGGCTGATGTAGATGTATTGAAACTATTGACACGCTCGCGAGTCCGCCGCTGTCTCTTGCCTCATGCGTCTCAACCGGGGTTTTCTAAGCGCGTGAACTTTAGTATGAAATTATATTGCTACTTTGGAAACAATTCGGCTGTTTACATTTACGGTTGATATGGAAACAATTTGAGTTGTTTACGGTTGAAATCGATATTGACTAGAGCTTATGTACATCGCGACATGTATAGCCTATGTTGTTACCACACACAAAAGTCAGGGGCTAAAACCTCAGACACACGGCGTACTCGAATGATCATTGTGACGTCAAAGAATTACGATTTGTTTAAAATTCCATACAAGCAGCCCGGGAACTACGTCATTTTAACATCAGTGTCTGGGGTGATAGGTAGTCTAAACAGTGCACTGATGGACATGGGTTCTTCAGTATTCACATGCTGACCGCATGTACGCAAAGCGTACCTCTAAGAAAAACCAAAAGGATAGGGAGTGGGCTTTAAGAAAATCCGTAGCTGATGTGCAAAAAATATTACCCGAGAAGAAAAAAAGGAGAACTACGTAATTATATTCGCGAATATTATTTTAATCGATTAATGCCCAACACTGCTGTAATCGTGCAGACAATATTTAGAGGAGGGGGGGCTCAAAATTGAATTGCGCTTCGGGCCTTTCAAGTGCTAAATCCGCAGCTGCATTTTCACCTCCAAGACGAGGAACGTCCTCGGGACGTGATGAGGTAGCTATAATAATTTCGGAAGAAATATATCCACCCGTAAATTAAATTATTTTTTTTTAAATTAATTTTTAATTAAATTATTAAATTAAATAAATTATTATATAAATAAATTATTATATTATATTATTATATTAAGTAAATTATTTTCATGGCTGTAATTGTAATTGAGCTGCCTTTTATTTACTACTCTTGGCATTTATTTTAACTTAAAAAAAAATTAAATTATAATGTATGAATATAAGTATGTAATTCTAAAAAAATACGTCGCGTTGGGGGACCGCTCCAAATTATTTATTATTTACGATTTTTTTCATTACCTATTTAGTCTTTTACCCAAGACTTATTATTATTTTTGTGTGTTAAAGTTAAAGTAAATTGATGTTAAAGTACATAACTACAACTCGGAAAATAGGAATATTGTTTTTAGTATTTTTTTTAGAATTATTAATACATACTTAGGTACTTTAAGATTGAGTTTTTTTAGTTTGTTTTTCAGTTTTTATTTTTTACTTTTTAAAGGGAACTTAAGTTTTTGTGTCGGGGGTTTTTTAAATTTATAATTTAATTTTTTATTTTATACTTTTTATAGGTACATACTTATTATAACGAAGCTAAGAACACTCTGGATTAAGTCATCAATATTCTCTTTCAGTGCGCTTTCATTTGAGACCCCACTCGAGTATATTTGCAGATATTCGGTTATTCTTCCCCACTTTCACCCCCCACAACTTTTAAACGGCTCAACCGATTTTCATCAAACATGTCTAAGAACACTCGCACATAAGTCACCTTTAATACAAAAAAAAACTAAATTGAAATCGCTTCATCCGTTCGGGAGCTATGATGCCACAGACAGACAGATAGACACACCCACAGACAGACACGTCAAACTTATAACACCCCTCTTTTTGCGTCGGGGGTTAATAACGAGAATCCACCTATTGGCAATTCTTGAAGCACAAAAACCCTAGTGGAAAAGATAGGCGTAAGTATCCTGGCAAACTACAGCTTAGCAGCTTATGTAATACAACGTAATTCGAATTATGCTGACGTACTCTGCATGTGGTAAGTAGCAGAACTACTCACTTCCTATGGGTACTATGTAAATATTACGTCACTATATATACCTAGTTATGCCCGGTATTCGGTAGCTAGGTATTAATTATGCACTAGTATTCTGCCAGTAAGGAAGCCTGCTATGATGCATATTTATGATTTTATAATTAAAAAACAAAGAGCAATAAATATTTCATTTTAATATTATACACAAAATCACCCTTTGTTAATTACTAGAAAATTAAAAAGGCGCTTATGGCTCTCGTATTTGTCGATTAATTTCCAAGCTAAATGGTTAACTCATTGAGATATAAAAAATACTTACTCCAGAAAATTAATAGGCCAGGCATTGTGTGTAAGATACGTGTTGCTGTAATGGGCTTGTTTCTGGATGAAGTGCGGGATGATAGGATGATACCGTCCCCTTAGTATTCTACAAACTGAAACGGTGAAATTATATGCTGTCCTCGCAAATAAAA
This sequence comes from Dasypogon diadema, assembly GCA_006980735.1. NCBI lineage: Eukaryota > Metazoa > Arthropoda > Insecta > Diptera > Asilidae > Dasypogon > Dasypogon diadema. The sequence continues at coordinate 5,428 of QYTT01057554.1, forward strand.
TTGTATTTCCCGAAAAGTTTGCTAATAATGTAAAGTAATTCCCAAATTTTTAGAAAATGTCTTTCATTTAATTTAAAACTGTGAGTAGGGGAGTACACCGTGGGAATAACCCGTCGCCAGAAGCGGCTTTTCTCCTATCACACAGCTAAATCTTTTTAATTTTTTATTTTTGCTTTCTTTGATATTATTATATGAACAGTCATTTCCTTTTTTTCCTTAAAATTGTTAAGTTGTTGTAGAAGGACCTGAGAAAGAATAGGAAGCTGCTTTTCTGTTAGAAGATTAAGTACCATTAATTTTTTAAGTACTCTTTGTCGAAGTTACCTGGGATGCGCACCCTTATCAAGCTTTGTAAGGGACTGTCTTCTTAAGTTTGTGGTTTCTTACTTTGAACAATGATACCGGCGACCCCGTCCTCCTCAACCTTCAGTTCAAGATATCGTGAGCTTACATATGTAACAATTTAGGTAGCATAGCTCTGTACGCACTGCAGCGGGATAGCGTAAGTTGCATTGCAACGCAATTCAATTCAATTCTACGTGTCGGTAGCAAGCCTGTATGGCTTTCAATAAAAAAAAGCTGGATTCAAGTTGCGATGGGACGCTAATAAGTGCAACGTTATATTACTGTTTTCGGAATAGGATTTTAATCGAAAAATTATCAAGGGTGGTTTTAGGTTGCATTATTAGGTATGAAAATATTATGACGAACTTAGCTTACTTTGTGAGAATGGAATGTTAACGATATGATCATGGATCATGTTGCCAAAACGAACGAAAATTTGAAAATAAATAATTTATTTTGCAGGTCTTGCTGGGAATCTGGAATAATAATAATTAGTTGTGGGGAAACTAGATAGTGATATTGATTAGTACAATCATTTCCCATGGATATGGTCACGGGCTTTAAGGATTTGGCCGGGTTGTAGCTGGGTCACAACACTCCCCCTTTCTCCACAGGGCGGACGACATCGATGGGTAAGGCCCTCAGGATGGGCTAAAAGCATCCGTTAGTCCCCCGTTCTGATCTCTCTTCTTCCCCACAGGTTATGCCATTCTGAAGAACATTCGGTTCACCAAGATGCGTGGGTGCTTGGGAACTGGCCAAAAAGGGGAAATCGCTACCACTTGACCTCCCCCAATGCACGCAGGTGGAAAGCGTGGACCGCAGCAGCCGAATCTCCCTTCCTTTTTCTTTTAATTTTTTATTTTCTTAAGAAATAATTATTTTTCCCTTCAATAATTTAGATTTAACTTTGGGCCTGTTCAAAAATGCGGCACTGCGTAACTTATGCAAAAACTGCACGTGTAGTTAATCTATTCCCAGAAAGTTTACAATTTCCAAATTATCATTTACACAGTTGCCTATCATAGTTATTATGATTTTTTTTTTAAATTTCACTGCATTTTTGAACAGGCCTTATATGTGCCTCTTGTGCGAATTTCTTAAGTATAGAAATAGGACTACATAGGAAAATGGTGATGTTTAGTACATATTTGGCACAGTTTGCTATTTTAGTTCTGGTAAGTTTTGTTTACAGGGTGAATCAGACCAAGGTGCCTTCAGGTATACCAAGTGATTCTTGAGTTTTTGGACGACCCTCCTCTTCAAGGTAACAAAACGTAGTCATGGCCTTGTTGAGAGAAAATCAGAAGTAAAGCTTTCCCGAATTGACCTTCCCAAATATGATGGAGATTATTCCAAATAGCGGTCATTTCCGAAATGTTGGTGTCGTTAATCTTCGATGACCCAAACATTCCAACAAAACAAAATCTGTATACTCTACAAATGAGATCACATACTCCAGAGATGCAGTAGATATCAGAATCTTGATCTAGATTCAAAAATGGAATTTGGCTGCACGAACTTAAAAGTGACGCCATAAATGAAGCAAAGATTGGTTCTGCACGACAATCTAATATGAACTCTCCATCACCAAGTTCAAATTTCCTTTCTAATTGCAATTATAATTCGCAACACATGCATTATTAGCAAAAGCCGTTGTCAATTTAGAAAATAAAAATTGGGACACAATACCACTACGAGTTTTAATCAACTAGACTCACAAAGTTCCTTCATTTCGGAAACAGCCTCTCAGGCCTTAAAACAGAAGAGTACACCTGTAGGAAACTACAGAACTCGGGAAATAATAAGGGTAAAGCTTCTTTTAAAGTTTAATAGAGCAGAAGATTTATCGCTACCTATGTTATTAATAAAATACCCTAAATAACTCCGTCTCGACACAAAATTTTATAAAATTGGAAACATATGAGGCTTGACGTTAGCAGATCCAGATTTCATAAATGGCGGGAAACTTGATTTATTATTAGGGGCAAACGTAAACATAAAGGAATGAAGGAGGGTCTATGTGAAATACCACTCGTAAAGAACTGAATTAGGGTGGATTCTTTTTGGTTAAATATCACCACTTCTCACTGAAGCAAATGAAAACATTAATCTTTCCATTATGGTCGATGAAAGTGTTAGCATTAAAAAAATAAATGATGAAATGCGCAAGTTCTGAGAATGTGGAGAAACAACTTGGCAAATGGCAATAAAGAGATTTTTATAGCTAGAAAGGAAAAATCAAGGAGATGAGTACCTGGAACTTGGTTACTTGATCATCGTAGAAAAAACTGAAATAAATAATATTGGATATCAAGGGCAGTACAACGACAAGTTTGATAATCGTATTGGACGCATTAGCAAGGACCACCAAAAGACTCAGTCTAAATGATTTATTAATCAAAGGCCCTACTTTGCAGCCAACACTATATTCTACAGTACTACGTTGGCGCAACCCCGCAAATATGTGATGACAGTTGACATGAAGAAGATGTATCACATAATTAAAATAAATGATGAGGATACACCCTTTCAAACGATACTACGGAGAAACAGCGAAAATGAGAAATTAAATGAATACGAATTAAACACTATAACATTTGGTGTTACATCAACACCATATTTAGCGATCAAAACAATACAACGCTTAGCTCAGGATGACGAAACACAATTTCCAAATGGGTCATAAATTGTAAAAAACGATTTTTAAGTCGGCGAGGTATTGACAGGAGCTGCTTCTCTATCAGAAGTTAAGCTAATTCAAAATGAGATGATAAATCTGTTGAAGTATGGAAGCTTTAAACTGTAAAAATGGCCAGTAATGAGTAAACCATGAAAAAATACTGGAAGAGATTCTTAAGTGTGACAGAGTAATTAATTTGCGTTAAATTAACGCTCTCGGAATTCAATGGCGCACTGTTTCAGACTAGTTTTTATTTGCTTTCGATGTCACAGAACTCGAATGGGAGGCAACCAGAAAGAGAAAAACTTTATCTTTATCTCTATCAAAATGGCAAGATACACACATAACTTCTTACATCAAAAACACAAATAGCACCTACTAAACTTGTCACTTTACCACGACTTGAATTATGTGGTGCGGTTTATCTGATTAGGTTGATAACAGAGATAAGGAAAGAGTAAGTCAAAAATTTTATTGTTTTGGAAAAATTTTATTGTTTTGGAATAAGGTGACAAAAATACAGGAAAACTGCGCTTATATAAGATGGAATCACGTGCTAACCAAATTTAATCCCGCAGACATGGCCACTCGAGGAATAATGCCGAAATCCATTTGAGAGTGCTCTTTGCCCGCCCCAAAGGCCGGACCTGAATGGTCAAAATGCGAAGTTGAAAACTAGCCAAAGGAGAAGATTTCCAGAAATATCTCCCTTGAAGCCAAACCTACAAAAAATTCTAACTTCAGCCGTCAATTGTATAGTAATTCTAAATTCATAGAGTAATTTTCGTTTTATGGTCACCTCATACATGTTACAGCCTTCATTTTGCCTATAACTGTAAAAATAAAATTCAAAAAATAATTGGCATGTTAACCGCATCGAAATTTGGTCAAGATGTAATTCATAATCAACAAGATTTTCCTCCTAATGCTATGGTCAACGATTTGAAGCTCCCATTCTTCTATGTCGCTGACGATGCGTTCTCGCTCTCGAAACGTATTATAAAGCCATATAAGCCATATAGAAGAAATTTGACCTTAACTCCAGAGCAACGAATTTTCAACTACAGATTAAGGAAGGCGTTGCATAGAAAATGCTTTTGGTATTGCGAGTGCGAAGTGGTTATGCTTGAAGAGTACGCTATTCTGTGGGCCAGATCGCGCGCAAAATATTATTGTAGCATGTTGCCTCCTACAAAATTATTAAAATCAAATAAACACGTTTATTATTCTGCTAATTTTGCAGACACTATTGATGCCCTAGATAATTTTGTAAAAGGAAAACGGAGAAAGAACATTGACAATTTTCCTGACAGCCTCTACTTTACTTCTTTTCCATCTTCTTTGGGAAGAAGTTCGGAGTACGCAAAATTTGTTCGGGAGAAATTGAAAGATTAGGGAAATTCTGTGCTTGGACAAGTTCCCTGGCCAAGAAAACTTGTAAATTTGTAAAACTATTCAAATTATAATAATAAAATGTAGCTTGCAGTTCTTGTTTTATTTATTTTTATATTCATTAACTTTATTATAAATAACACTGTACACTTCAAAATATACATCCTCCATATAGTCACTGGGGATTTGGGAAAGTAATCTTTCAATGTTGGAGAGAAATGCGGAATGCTGACTTTGCACTGTAGTTTGAGCTGCTGTTCAGTTCGCACTAGCGACGTTAAATCGGTTAGCATATTAATTTGTAAGTTCACATTCTTCTGGTTAGGTAGATCTCCGATTTTCAGTTGTCTATAATACAAACAACAGCAACAATTTTAAAAAGTTTTAAGGAACAGGAACAGTTATTCCTATTGTACTTACGAATGAGTAGTTCGAAACATCTGTTGTGAGGTCTACATCTGCTGTTACTGCTGTTGAAGTGGATGTCCTGTAATGAAACAATTACTGTATAGTACAACGGCATAGCAAAGTAAATACCGTCTTTTCTTGGAAGCGCTTTGTAGAAATTTTAAAGCTTCTCCATACTTCCAATTTATGGCATCGTCGAAGCACGGCTCCTGGATAGGTGAGCCCCCACTGGCTCCTAACTTTTTCGGCTTCTGTTCGTTGTCGGAAATCCTAGCTCTATAGCGATAACCTTCCCTCAGATATTTCCAGGCGATTTTGCAGTCTGCAACTAGATTGCAAATATAATTGTAAATAAAACATTCCGCCACTGGTTTTCTGTAATAACAAACCTGACTTTTTCAGCACTTCACTTATTTCCTTCCAAGCAGCAGAGATAGCATTGGAGTTGATATGCTGCTTGTCCGCCAAATCGTACAATAATTTTTTTTCTCCACCTCTGCCGCAAATAATTTCAATTCTGCATTATTGATGTTATCGCTTTGTTCTTGTTCGCCTAAAAAGCCTTCTTCCAATGACTTGGACACTGAAATGTAAAATTTTCTCCTCCAAAGAAGTGCAAACACACATATTTCTTGATCGAAATTTGAGTAACGCCATCTATTGCACTGTAGTAAAAGCACATATAATTTCTTTTCATTGGCGTACACGGTGAAGAAAGAAAAATGACTTTATATTTCTTGGCTATTTCTTGAGCGTTTTTTTTGTATTGACTTTATATGGGACGAAAAATTTATTTCGATCAGCATACTAATATATGGGACGAAAAATTTATTTCGATCAGCATACTAAGCTTTAACCAAAAACCAATATCCTTAACACTAGAAACACCGCCGTCCCATTTTTGTCCCACCCGCAAATTTAATCGTCTTTAACTTTTTTATTTTTTTACTTAGGTCCGTGAAATTTTTTGACTTTTAGAAATTTATTGTATTTATAAAATTTAAATTTTTTCAATTTTATAACAAGAATAGTTAATGAAAAAAAGCGAATTACTAGAACTACCGCTGGGTCATTTTTCTCCCGTCAGTGTTCTAAGCAATAATTCGATGTACGGATGTTGCTCCGGGGAGTTGCGGGGGTGGAGGGATGATGTGTGCGCGAAAAAACAATTGGGCATCGTTTCTAGCAATCAGTTGCCCATCGCTTCGCGTATTATTGTTATTTTTCTTCTAAGGTCATAACTCACGTGATATTTATAACACGTCTAGTCTAGTCAACGTCAAAAAATAATGAAACCGCACGAAATTGTGTCTTTTTTGAATGATATTTTAGAGAATGAATCACACGGCGAACCTTTAGAATACTCTGACGAGGATTACGTATTGGAAAACAGTTCCAGATCTTCTTCTGACGAATCTGAAGATACTATTCAGATAGAAATACCATAAGGTAACTAACTATATTATTTATATCTCTGAAACACTATACTGCGCTATTTATTTCTTTATTTTTTTTATTTTTGTAGTTATTTCAACAGCTATCCTAATTTTGTTTATATTTCACAAGCAACGATGAGCAGCGTGAATGAGGCACAGGATCGAGGGCGAAGGCAAAGCCGAGGACGAGCTCGAGGTGTTCGAACCCGTCGCGGTCGGTCGTCTGCAGGTAGAGAATTATCTACAACGTTGACATACCCTCATATTACAACGTCATTAGACTCAAGTAAAACACTAGTTTCTCCCGATGGTACAGCCTTTACAGTAATTGAAGCTGATAGTACACCTAGTAGGCATGAATGCCAAAGTGTTTTTAAAGATCGCGTGGGCCAACCCCACATGCGAAGCGTAACGTAGATGAAACTTGTAAAAGTCCTTGGCAACTAATGTTTACAAATAAATGAAAGAAATGTTTACAAAAAAAGACGAAAATTGGTATATGACGATGAAAGAATTGGAGGCATTTATTGCTATACTTTACATAAGTGGTGCAATTGGAACAAATAAGTTAGATCTGGATTCATTATAGTCGATGAAATGGGGTAATCCTATAATAAAGGCAACAATGTCTCGTAATCGTTTTCGTAAGATAATGCAGTACCTGCGATTCGATCACAAATCTAGTAGACGCCAAAGACTGAATGAAGATAAGTTGGCTATGATCTCCGAAATTTGGTGTGAACGAATGCATAAGCCTGTTACATACCCATACCATATATAACGATTAACGAACAGCTTTTTCCTTCCAAGTGCCGATGCCTATTTACCCAGTTTATGAGCTCTAAACCATACAAATACGGTCAAAAATTTTGGATGACTGTAGACAAAGGTGAAAATTATGTAATAAATGCGCTTCCTTGGAAAGGATGATAATAGACCAAATGACGACCGTTTAGGTGACTGAGTGGTGAAGAAATTTACATCAATAAAGGAAGAAATGTTACTTGTGACAACTTTTTCACTTCACTTTCACTAGCTGAATATTTGAAGTCTAAAAATACTAGTATGGTGGGCACAATCAATAGAGCTGTTTCCGTGAAGACCAGAAAAGAGGAATTATACAGTACGTTTATTCTAAAAACAGGTGATACATCTTTGACTATTTATCAGGCTAAATCTAATAGAAATGCTCAGCATCATGCATCCCGATGTAACAATAAACTCTAATTTATAGAAAAAACCTGAAACAGTGTTATTCTGCAACAACACAAAATATGGAGTAAATGTCGTAGATTCAATGAGTCGCAAATATACAGTAAAGACGGCTTGTAGACGTTGGCCAGTTCATACATTTTATAATCTGTTAGATTTAGCGCCTATAAATGCATGGGTATTGTATAAAATTATGAACAACAGCAAAATTAAAAGCAGAGACTTTTTATTGCAACAGGGAGAAAAATTGGAAACACAGTATATGAACAATAAAAAGACAACCATACATGTGGAAATTCCGGAACACATACCAGAAATACAAGAAAAACGTACCAGGTGTCAAGTCAACACAAAATGCACAAATAATAAGTCATCTGTGATGTGCCACCAGTGCAAAAAACACTATCTGCAATAAATGCGCTAGTAAAGAATATTATTTGTGCGATATTTGCTCTTCAATTAATAATAACTAGTTTATAGATATTTAATAGCTTAGTACAGTTAGAATTACTATGTAAGTTGTGATGATTTTGTTCTGAAACCAAAAATATAAGACTTTTAATTCATGATTTGTTACGTTTTTGTTTTTCAAGGAATAAGAATTTGATCTAAATAAATAAATAAACGTGTTCCAAGTATCTTACAAATAGTTTTAATCATAGCTTTCATACCACGCGGGCGGTTCAAGGGGGGTCGTAACCTTTGCCGCTTCTAGTGTTAATAAACAAAGCAGATTAATTATTCATGGATGACGAATCAGTACCACGAGTTGATGGAAGGGTAATGTCGAAATGAAACAAAGCAAAATTGAAGTGGCAAGCAAAAACTCCGCACAGTTGTCAACTTGACAACCACAACAACACAAGAATCTCTGTCAGCTTCTTCGAGAAGAGAACTAAAGGAGATGGCATTCTATGCTAAAATGTACAAATGAGAGCGTAGCCAAAAAACTCATACTCTCTCTTCTTGTGGGAGGTCTTCGCTGTCAAAGTTGCAAAGAAATTTATAAACAAGAAGGTGACCGGAAATTATTTTATGAAATAGTTGCAATAACATGATCAGATTAGTTATTATTTCGGGAAAATTTCTAAATAATATTGCAAGCAGATGGTTTTGTTTATATTGCCAAATTTGTTGGGGGTCTGACGCAGTGACGTAATTACAAAAGTTACGAATTCCCGATAACAGTTCGTAGGAAGACTTCAAAAACGACATTTTCTTAACGCCGACCCTGGCAACAGTTCTGAATTTGAGAGTGGCTACGCTTTTTTCATTATATGTCATCTCCTTTAGATCTCTCCTCGAAGGTCAGCTTCCATCACTGGAAAGCAATTTCAGCAAAAGAGACAATTACGCGTTGCTACTTATATAACTGAGTTGGTTGCACTCAATCGTTTAGTCTTTTAGGCTATCACCGGCGACTAGCATAAAAGCGTTGGCCAACTACTGCGCTTTTTCTTTGGCTTAGGCCGGATAGATTCTTTTGTCTAAATATATTTTGGACTTGGAAAATTTTGATTAAAAATAAATTTGGATAATAATAGATAATTCGAACCTAGAAGTTTTGCGTAAGAATTTTAAATTTAGAAATTGTTTAATTTGAAATTTGTTTGGATTTGGAGAATTTCTGGATCTTGTGTTACACTCAAGTGAGTTTAAGAAAAGTTCGTCGTATTTAGAAAATTTTACTCAACTAAGGCGCCAGCCCTTAGCTAGAAAATGCGTATGTCATAAAATCCTGGCGACGGTGTCATGTTGATGCTTTACAACAGGTAAGAAGTAAACAGCCAAATAACCTCGTCTGGGTCCCGTAAGAAAGGACTGAATTGGACGTGAGGTTATTCGGCCAAACTATGAAACTCATCCTTCATTCAGTGAGTGAAGGTGCAGTATTAAAATTCTGATTATTAGTGTTGAAAGTGGAAGAAAACTAAGGATTCAGGTGGGTGGTATTATAGTTAAATCGTATGTAGTCTAGTAGGGTAGTTAGACTTCATTTACTTAATAATGTATTATTATAGTAATTAATTAAATATGAGTTGTTGGTGACGTTTGAGTGTATACTGTGTTGAGGTGGAAGTGTCTCCCCTCGTGTGGGCCGTGGTCTCCTCTGGGACGTTTGTCGTCCGTTGGATTGGTCGGTGGTATATGTTACCCCCGTATTCGTGAGGGTTAAACCACATGGTCACATGGCGTACGTTGCCAGTTTGACCTTGTGGGGCATTAGTTGCCGAAACCCTTTCACGCATACCGACTAATCCACCTGTGGGGCGT
>QYTT01057880.1:0-14904 GCA_006980735.1 Dasypogon diadema
TTGATTGGCCTTAGTTCATCACATTTCTTTGCGTGTTTTACTTTAGGTACTGCAATTATTAGCGACTCCTTTTATGTATAATTCTTTCCAGGTGCTCCCCAATGTTGTTCCAGTTATCTAGTATGATTTTCGTATTAATCCCATTATAATCCTTTTTATTATTCATTTCCTTACATATTGCTTTAATAGTATGTTTATCTATTAGTTTAAACCTAAATCGGCTACTACACTAGCTGTGTTTTTTTGCATCTGATCCGGATCATTGAAAATTTTGAATTAAGTTGACCTCTTAAAGACAGGCAAATAATCAGCGATTTTGAAACCTAAAAAAATTCATCAAATTGCCATGAGGTTGAACTATTCAAAACCTCAAAACGTGAACTCGATATTTTCTAGGTTCTATTTTGACATTTCATACGGTTCAAAATCATGGCAATTTGATTAATTTTTCAGACTCTGAAAATATCAACTACTTATACCCAGTTTAGGGGTCAATTCAATTCAAAATTTTCAATGATCCGGATCAGATGCAAAAAAACACAGCTACTGTTGCAAGACTTGATTGTAGTCTATCTGTGGAATTTCTTGGTTTATCTTATTTACACTGTCAATAAAATACCGATTCAGCCTGTTGGCTATTTCTTTACTGTCCTTAATGGTTTGTAGTTCAAATTCTACCTGCTTGATTACTTCCTTTGCTTTAAAGAAATATTAATATATATAAGGAGCTGGCGAACAAAACCGGACTTGTCCCTTAACTGTTTTTTTACAGGAGAGGTCAAAAACGAAAATAAGCAAATAGAGATCAGGTAGAATTTTAAGATTTAGTATATGAAGGCTCTATCAAAATGTAAGCCTAGACCTGGCTTTTGTTCAATAAAAACATTAAGTATCCCCTTTTTATTTTTGTTTTGGACAAGTCCGGTTTTGATTGAAAATGGTGGACAACTCTGCTCTTGAATGAAAATCTTATTATATTTTCCCGTTATGAAAAAAAAACAGATCATTTTTTTATTCATGTTTTTAGTGGGACATGTACGGCTTTGTTAGGAAACATTTATTTCAAGACAAATTTCTTAGGTATTTGTCCGGTTTTGATTGCAAAAAAAAAATTCAATGGAATTTTCATTCAGCCAGCCACGGAAAAGTCCGATTCTGTTTGAAAATGTAGTTTTTAACAATTATTTTGAGAGGTTTAGTGCCGTTTTTGATGGATAATATTTTCGGAGGCAAATAAAAGTGAACTTGAGGAGCCAGAAAAAATAAAAAAATATGAGAGTAGGTTAGTAAATAGCCCGAATATACAAGTAAATTCTCTTATTATTTCAACTATCGAAGGGGAAAAAAGATGTAAAGCATGTAAAGCCGTAAAAAGTCATGACACTACCGCCTTTTCAAACAGCAGATTGAAACATGAAAAAACAAAGAAAAAATTGAAAAAAGCCAAAAGAAATGGTTTTTTTCCGGTACTTTAATCTCTAATTCTGAATCCATCCCAAAATAAATCATCTGTGTATTGTAGCCTGCTGTTTGAGAAACTAATGCTGACGATATATTTTCCACCTGCACTTGATTGCAAAATTATTGCACAAGAATTTGGACAAGTTTGAAAACTAGTTGGCAAGTTACTTGTGTAGATAAGTACACTATCAAGATGATTGTCAAGCCATATTGAACAATTAGAACTGGATAATAGACGTGCACCGTTTCATCCGTTGTCTGTGATGTAAATAACAGCGTTTTTCATTAAATCATCAAAAACCTTATTTTGAGGGACCATAATCATTGATTGTAATGATAATAAAAACCAGTACAGTAGAACGCCGTTTATCCGAATTAATTGGGACCGGGGTCGATTCGGATAATCGAAAATTCGGATAATCGGACATAGATTGGTAATAAAGAAAAACGAACTGTCACACATAGAATAAACTTTATTAAGTTTAACAAACACAGTTCTACAATAACGCTCACTTGAACATCTCGATCAGAGTAAGTTGCCTCGACGCATTTTTGTATTCTTGCGTCCCCACAAAACTTGTTTTTATTGAAAAATTATTTGGTTTTAATCTTTTATATTACGCTTAGGACCGATTCGGATAATTGGCGATTCGGTTAATTGACGTTCGGATAATCGGCGTTCTACTGTAATTAATAATTATCAATCAAATTTAATTTTTTTTTAGATTTTAGTAAAAATCAAAATTTGAATTTTGATGATATTGCCGATAATGATTAATTCTGAGCTTTATTTTTTCTGCTCCAAAATAAACTCATAATTATCATAATCAATAATCTTCACACTTGAGTTTTATTTTTTTTCGCCCAGAAATAAAAGTCACGCCTGGGATTTTAGTGTTTTTAAAATCGTGAATAATAATTATTGACTGAGTATTATTTTTTCGATCACAAATAGAACTCATAATGATATCTCACCTCGAATTTTCACTAGTTATTGCTATCCAGTGTGGTTTTCAGTATATATTGAGCTCAAGAATGCATTCAAATTACTCTGCTGGTATTCATTGTTGACATGTTTGGCGAATTTGTCCACATTTAGTCACATTAGAACTTTTCTTTTTCATCCATAATTTCAGGAGAACAATGCAATGATTTCAGTAAAAAAGCATAATTTCCATAAATTTGTGTTAGTTGCTGCTTTGTTGTTTTCTTACAACATTAGCAAGAATACATGTTAGACTTATTATTGACTTCCCATTTGGAAGATATTCGTTTCGAGGAATCTAGAGTCTGAATCCATTGTTTTTAGAGTGAGGTCTGTGTGCGCCTGTGTACGTACGTTCGTGAACTATTTTTTCATCTCGAATATCTGGAGAATAAAAATGTTGTCGACTCGGGACCAAAATCTCGAGAACAAATAGTGATATCGACTCCGGAGCGAAAAAAAAACAAAACTCAATTGTGAGGATTATTAATAATTTCTAACAATAAAACTCAGACAAGAGTTTTATTTTTGAGCGGAGATAATAAAACCCAATAATTACTAATGATTTAAAAAAAAAAAAACTACAAATAATAATTACTTGCCGATTTTTATTTTTTTAAGTACAATTTCGGAATTCCTTCATCTAGTGAAAAAGGACAACAAATATGTGTCTAATAATTAAGTACCAAACGAATAAAGATTTCAATATTAACTCCACGAAAATTAATTAGCAAATAACAGATACATTACTTTTAGTGTCATATGTAAAAAATTTGTATGTATATATGTACTACCTTTGTGTAAAGGTCTGAACTCTTTCTATTATGCCTGAGTAGCATTTTAGTTGTCTTCGATTTGATCCATTTCTTTAGAGATCAGTGAGATTTGGTGGGAATAGTGGATTTGTCTGACTTCTTTAATATTGAGCAATTTCATGTTTTGTTTTCACTATATATTTTTTTTCTTATTGTAACAAAACTATTTAGTTTCACAAAAAATTATGGTCTTGAAAGGTGTTTTGTTCAGAATTAAAGCGGTTTTTGTTTAATTGTAAGTTTGTTTGAAACTTAGAAAGAAAAAAAATAACTCAAAAACTATAAAATACAATAACATCCTGGTTAAAAACTATTAAATATAAACCCGGCGTATGGTAATCAATTTCAGGGCCAGTACTACTACTTCCTCCTACTACTACTACTACATCTTCACGAATCACAGCTACTACAGCTACTACAATCACAACAATGATACAACTGTCACCATCACGATCGCTACGGCTACTACTAGTTCTTCTGATTTCAGTACTTCTGTCATCTCTTCGTTAGGCGATTACGATGACGGGATTGTTTTTAATGCTTTGCCGTTCCTTAACTTGAAGCAATTCCTTGTATTCCTTTTATCCTTAATTTTTGCTGAAAATTGGTATCCTCCGTGAAATCCATCCACATTCTTGAAGGAATGTAAAAGGCAGTGAAGTTTAGAAATTTGAATGAATGCTGTGTCAATTATATAAGAGTAAAAGATGGTAATATTGGGGTATCAATTGGCTTTGTACATAGATTGATTACTCGATTTTGAAAACAAGTTATTTTCTCAAAACTTGAGGAGAGGAACTGAAGAAATTTATTAAAGATATACTATATCAACAGTTACCATTCTTTTAAATGGAGTGCTTTGTATTTAAGTAACTATAAGAATTCTAATTGCAATTCAACAGGATCTAATGCTAATTCTCCACGAATATCATTACATTCCTTACTAAGGTAAGAGGCTCGCTCACTTTTTCTTTCAACTATAATTTATCATAAAAAATGGAATTTCTAAGGAGCAGAATGTAGTTTTTTCTGTTCTAGAGTTTTTAGATGATTGACTTCAAGCCTTCAGAAGTAAAGTAAAACACCAAAACTTAAATACAAAGGCAGAAATGTTGTATTCTTCCAATATGACTTGAATATAATTATTTCAAAAGAAAAATGTTTAAATTGGCTTTGCCAGTTCTTCTCGTAAATTGATATAGGCTTTGTTGATTGATAAAGTAAATAATTTACACAGCATTTCAATCAATATTAAAGGAAATTATTACCTTAAATCAAAGAAGTTCTATAAAATTCAGAAATCTAATCAAAATGTTAACTAAATGCTGTGAATTTTAAAATTTGTTGTTTTGATTTGAGGTATTCTGGTAAGTAAAGTTATTGTTGCTTATTAAAATTATAAAAATTTCCTTCCCAAAACTTCCCAGCTAAATTTATTACCCTCCTCCTTCTCCTACATTTAGGTGACGATTAAGACAACTCGCCGACACAATTTAATTCGACATCGTCGCCATCAGACTAAACGAAATTACCATCGCTTCAAGTCGCGATTGAATGAATAAATATCGCTGAAGAAATGTCATCAAAATCAGCGTGGCTCGGTTGGGTAGTCCACTTCTTCAAATGTCTCCTCTTCTTTCAAGATCATAAAGACGAAACGAAAACACATCTGAAACATTTCTTCCTTCATGGGCATCTCATCCGAGGCGGCAACGTATTCGTTAACACGTGTTTCCTTCACCTTCCAGCGTAGTGCGCAAAGGCAGCGATTCTTCACGGCCTTCCGTTCTGCTTGAAAATCATCATCATAAAAAAATCGCCCTTCAGTCAAGCACAGTTCTTTTTTTTTTTTAGATATTTGTCAAAATTACAGTTGCAATCATCCACAGTTCCACCTTTAAATCCAACAACTACTAGCTACTACTGATCATCATCACCACTACTACCACTAGTATCACAACCAAAATTCATCATAAAATCTTCCTTGAAACAGAAAAATGCGTAACATGCGCCCCTTCCACTCTGGACTCCTCCACCATCATCGAGGTCTCACGAAATTGGGGTCGCCTCGCACTACTCAGTCTGGTATATGGGTAATTCTGCTGATAAACTTCCTTTCTCATAAATCAGGACGAAACTAGGGCTTTCGACTTTGAATGAAACACGGCTCCATTGCGAATGCTCTTCACTGCGACTATTTTTACCATCGACCGACCGAAAGATCGATCATCACACACAGTCAACAGAATTGCGTTGATTGAAACGTTTCGTCCGCCTCTGCCCGATCGACCGCAAACAACCACAATTCACCACAAAAATACCTACTACTACTTGTCTGCTTGTGCCTGCCTGCCCGTCCGCCTGCTACTTCTACCACCATGTCCTTCTATTACCAACACATCGAATCAACCACGGCATCATTTAGTGGTTTGTTTGTTGTTTCATTAGTTTTATTTTATTTTTTTTATATTTCTTTAATTTTTGCAAACATATTGTGGGAAGGAATTTGATTCCGATCAGAGAGCTGGCGTCCAAAAATTTGACGAAATCGTTAATAACCACAGAATTGGATCTACTTTTACGAAGGCCGCTCTTGTATTTCGAATTCCTTTCCAATCGGAAATTAGTAATTCGTTTACACATAAGAGCGTAAGAGTTAATATGCATATTTTATTACATAGAAATTTACCAAATGACAAAGTAGTGTTGCACCATTTTTGAATTTCAATTTGAATTTGAATTTTTTACGTTGAAATCATTTTCTTCCAGGAGATTTATTGTAAAGAATGAAATTGCTAAAAACGACCTGCCGCACATAGTTCATCATAATTAATAAAAGTTTTTCTTGTTCTTTTCCATTGTTCTTACAGATCACGATCACCCCGTCGTTCCAGAACTCGTTCGAGGAGTTTCTCACGTGACAGAAGAAGCCGCTCAGATTCTCGGCGCTAAAATTTTTAGGTCTTTTCACATTTAAGCCACAAAGTAAATATTTCAGCTTAAAGCGATCAGACCGTTATTTTATAAGGAATCTTGTATTAAGGAATAACAAACAAATGAAACAGAAAAAATTTTAAATCCGAAAAAAATCTGACTGGATAGAAAATATCCGCTATTCTCTCTTCCTCCCCGTATGTATCTATGTCATTATTTTAGATAACTCGGATCCATTAACCACCTACACAACATTTGTATTATTGCATAGGATGTACATTGAACGATTGTGTTTGCAATTTCTACATACATATTTTAATTTTCGTCGGCAGTGGGCATATTCCAGTTGGTATCAGTCGTGCCCTTGCCGCCGATGATAGCAATATATTAGAGTAAAAATTTCCGTAATGAAGTTTTGTGTTTTTTGTACTTTCTAGTGTTGGAAATAAAGAGAACAGTAAGTAAAATGTTGTTTGAGTTAGATATAAGTTAAGTAATGGGGGGGTGGGTACCATTTGAGGTTAGTCGCGTAGAGTGACTGATGTTGAATGGGATTGGGGGAAAAAGGAACTAAAGGTGTCAATAAAAACTTTGCCCAGATATTTTTTGTACTGCCGGCGGGCGAGGTGGCGGCAAAATATTCACTGTCAGTCCTAGAAGCGAAGTCTTTTATAATAATACTTGGTCGATGATACGAGTAAAAAAATAAAAATTATATTTTCATATCACGTATCGTCGATGCAAATGCTAACTATCGAATGTAAAAAATGCTTCTTCATTTTCGATCTCTAGCGACTGTTTTAAAAATGAAGCGACCTTCAAACATTCATCAAAGCACACTTGTGATTTTTGTTGTGTGATCTAATTTTAAATTGAATTTTTGAGTTGTTTTCCTCAAAAGTAGTGATTTTCAGATGCGATAGTTTTTGTATCGACGACGTATATTATAGCTCGATTCGATCGTATCGTTTTTCAAGGAACTGTTTTTTTGGGTCTAGGATACGTGACAAAGAATTTGTGGCACCACATTTAATAGCGGTCTGGCCTGGAGATTGTAATTCAATTTGATATGAGCTCAAATATGGGTAATTGAAGCAAAACTCGACAGCCTTTGACTGCTGAAAACAAAACCAATTTTTCAGCACATAAGTAATTGACCTTTTTTTCTGGTGCTTCGATAGTGATCCAATAGGGTTTCAGATGTGATGAAATTATTAGATGCAAAATGCCGGAATATCGTACAATTTTTAACTTGTTAAACCTTACAACATTACGTTCTTCAGGTTAAGAGGTGATTCTTTCAATTTGTTTTATGTAATTAACTGTAAGTGTATTAACACCATTCTCTCCGTGCTCTTGGAGAATTAAAAGATACGTGCAAATTTTTTGAAGTGTAGTATTTTGGACGATTTGAGGTAGTTACCGATTTAACTCATTCCCTGCCACGTGTACTGTTTCTAACGAACATAAATTGTAATCGCAGAATAGAGTAGACAGTTGACTGTGAGAAATTTGTATTCAGCATATAATTCACACGAGCTTTTAGAAAACTTTGTATATAGGTCATTCCCTTCCCTATCCTGAGTATAGTAAAGTACACGTGCTGAGTGGAACACTATAATTTCCTTGTCAAAGTGGTAGTACACGTGCTGAGTGGAACCCATCGCGACCTGTAACGTAGTGAGTACACGAGTTGAGTGGAAAACGAACAGTATATTTTGTAATATGTAACCCTTATAGTTTCTATAAAGTGCAAATAAAGAATACGTTAATTATATCTGAGCTGTTGTCATTGACTACACGAGGCATTTAAACGGACTTTTCTCTGACCAGCATTATACATTTTGGCGCCCGAGCACCGAGCAAAGCACCGATTCAGACTTCGGGGAAAAGGCCGTTATACGTTTTCGGTACAAGTTTCTCTTGCATGAGAATATCACAAATAATTTGAACGTATATGAGAGAATTACTCTCAGTGAACGTGTTAAGGGGTCTGTGAAATTGTTTTAAAGACTCAATACTGTAAAAATTAGTAAATTAGGTGTTACTGATTCTATCTACTACTTTAATATTTTTTATTTATTTATTTATAAAATAAATTCAAGACTTTGTACAAAGAAGATTACAAAATTTTTAATTATAGACAAGTTGAGAAAGATCAAAATCATTTAATTATATATAGAAAGTAGATAAAAAGAAGTAATCTAAATGAATATATGACTAAAAATGTTTATATTAGTAGTGAAACATTAAACCTGTTTATTGGGCCATTCCACACCTTTATTCACGCGGCTTTATTCACACCGGTTTTATAGGAGAACGGTAAGAGAAGCAGAGGAAATGTCTACAAAAGTGCGGCACTTTGGAGAGAAATTTGCCGCACAAATCAAACCTATTTCTCGTGTTGTCACTTACTAACACAACCATAGGGACAAGATTTTTCTAAGGAGGAAAGCAAGTAATTTACACACATTCTAACAACGCCTCTATTCGTACATGGAAGTGCTGCCTGCGGCAAGAACAAAGGTGTGGAAATGCGGACTGTTGTCAAACCGGCGTGAATAAAGGTGTGGAATGGCCCATTAAGAGCAACGTAAGAAGTCAAAAAATTCCGTAGGAAATGTGGTAATTGAATTTTAATAAATTTGGCTAGTAAAAGCAAGCAGCATAGTCAATAACGGTCTGGATTGATATGATCAGGCCAGGACAAGGATTTGCTAAAGACAACGCCAAGATTTTTTAGATTTTGACAGGTGTTTTTCACGCTCAAAGATAGTGATCAAATCCTCATTCAAGCATGAAATTGCATTTTCACAAATCCCCAGAGGGCGGTATACGTAGACAAACCTGCAAGAAGTGGCTCCAATATGGAGCCCTGAGAGACTCCAGAGGGAAGCTGAACAGATCATAAAAAATGGCTTGATAATTAATCTATATATTAATTGTACGAAGAAAGCTCCCGGTTCCGTATTTCAGCCACTTTTTTTATATGGAGTTTCAACGAGCTTTTCTTGAAATTTTATAATGGCAACTGATCCGCATCAGTTCGGGGTTGTGTTCATTGCTTTGGGTTTGCGTTTCTGGGTAACTTTGGTATTAAGTTCGGTGTTTGCCACCGATAAGTATACAATACATGGATTTATTGGAACCACCGACCTCTATAATATGGACTGAGCATGTTACTCAAACTGCATTAAATTGAATGGCACCACTTTTGTATTACTGCCTCTTTTAGAAACAGGCTAGGGAGCTTAAAAAGTCATTGAAGATGCAAACCGATGAATTAGTATTCAGCATCATTATAACGAGAAAAAAGTCATGTTTAGCTATTGAATAAATCGAATAAAAGATGGGAACACTTTGTTACTAATGTAAAATTGTGTTCGTGTTCTCAAAAACTGCATTACGTAGCGAATGGATATTTCCGTATTAACGATATTTGATATTTTTTAGCTTTGCTATAATCATCTTCATTATTTACTCCAATTATACTAGCCCTGCGGTAGTAGGGCGTAATTTGTTTCGACTCAGGTCGAAGCGGCTTCCTGTATCTGCATTCAATGTATAAAACCTTATTCGAAATTCTACAAGTGATTCAGGTATAGAAATTCTTTCAACTAAAGTCGAAACAAGTTACCTGCTACCGCTCCAGATTCAAACGTTGCAAAAAGAAATTTGCTCAATTTCACATACAACAATCTGCTTTATTTTACTATTTTTACGAGCTTTGTGTCTGAACATCATCATTATTGGGTGTGTTCGCCCCTGCTGGCGAGTAAGAAGTTACTCTCTCACTATTTGCGATAATAATTCTATCAATATCGTCTTCATCCTCCTCGTCATGACTATCGGAGTCATCACTGTCTTCATTTGCTGAAAAATGAAAGTTCAATTGGAATATGAAGTTTGCGCGAAAAATCCCATTTACCATCTTCATCGTCAGTTTCAGGTCCTGCTATTGTTAGAACTTTCCCCAATGGATGAGTGTCTGCAGCGGCATGTGTAATTGAATTTAACTAAAAAAAGGTGATAAAATTTGTTAAATATGAATAAAAACAGCCAGTGAATGTGCTAACCCAAGCATGTTGTTCCCTTTCCAGGGCGAGCACTTCTGCCTCCTCATTGCATGGCGCATCAACCTCAAACCAAATACAATTCGCTATAGGAGGTTTTAATGAAGGATTAAACGGAACCATCCACATGATAAGTGTAAAATTTTTATTTATATTTTATAAGAAATTCGACAGCCCTCCTTGTTTACTAAACAGTATTTTGACATATTCATGAGAGGTTTGTTTCTCGAATAGTACAGTAGCGCTAAACGGTCAATTATTGAACTGCAGGAATGTACAGTTCTATTTGAAAATATTACCTAGTTTGTGTAGGCCGGAGATATTTTGTCCACCAGATTGAAAAAAGTTGTTTCGAGAAAAAAGCAAAAGAAAAAATAAACCGTGCCTCAGTCAAATATCTTTTTTTATATTACCATTAATCTGTGATTCCTGGACCATACATAAGGTCTTCCATTGTCCTGGGAATGTCCTCTGACTCCTTTTGAGCTGCTCTTTTCAACTTCCTGGCCTCTTTGTAGCGGCTTTGTCCCCTCACAGTTGTATCCTCTCCTCTCTCCGTCGTGCGCATTTTAAATTGCTGTAACTTTGGCAATAATTGGAATTTTGACATGTTTAAACGCTTAAAATGACAAATCTAGCAAAAAAAAAATGATTTTTTTTTTTTGGAAATCTCGAGGTGGTGTAATCCCTTAAGTCGCTGCCTGAGAAAATTTAGCGAATCTTACGCCTAATATCTCATATGTACAATATAAAAACTCCAAGAAATTCACCTTCACTGCCTCAAATGCAAACAAAAACCGCCTTTATGGCACTTTTCTTAAGATTCCTCAAGTTTTGTACGCTCAGGTGCGTAGGTACTCTTAAAATTTCACAAAAGTTTCGATAAGTTAACGAAAGAACCGTTAAGGCCATTGTAGTCGTCATGTTGTCAATACGCCACTTCATGTAAACGAAGAGAATCTTAAATTATTTAAGGCGCCTTAAGGCTGCACTCGATTTGTTATTGTGTTTGAAACAGTTTCCTTTTCGATAAAATACGGATCTATTTCAGTTTTTTCGTGTTTCAAACGAAAAATACAACCTTTCTCTAGGGCGCTTATTGTGGTTATCGATTATCTCGCTATTCGATCAATTTACGAATACAAAGTTCTAAGATATGAGCAGCATTTTTCAATCCAAAAACAAACTCTGATCTATGATAACTTGAGTAGTCTGTGACTCAGTAAAAAATATTTCAAAAATTTAGGATGCACCCCCAAAAATTCAAATCGAAAATTGATCGAAAATCATCGCAAGTAATTCGCAATGGGTCCCTTTTGCGTGAAGCTTTAAGCTCTTTCTTGCTAAATGCAATTTTGCATATATTTTTCTCTCGAAAGCATTTCTAGTAGAAGTGGCAGCGAACCTGTTAAGCAGCTGGTGAAGTAGAAATGAAAAAAAGACTGTTTTAACCGTTTTAACCCTTCCGCTACAACGAGCAACTACAGTCGTTCTCCATCAGATGCCGCTTACATACGACGAACGACTATTGTCGTTCGGTTTTCTCCCCATACCACGACTTACCCTGGGGTTTATATTCAATGTTGAAACGTTTTATCATGCAATTTTTTTTCGGGGGGAGACAAAGACAACCCAATAATAAAAAAAAGATAAATATTTGCCGAATCAGTCTCATCCGAACGGTTGCAGAATACTCGCTGTCGCGTGCATTGTGTGCACATTTAGAACAAGGTTTCGTTAATACGGAGCAAGACACTCGTTGCAAAAGGGTTGAAATTATAAAAAACGAATCAGGCGGTTTCTTTTCACTTGTTTTACATCCTTTCTAGTTTCCTGTATGTTGCAGCTTAGGACATTCCAGTTCGTTCTTTTTTCTTGCGATTTTTGGTTTTTCATCATAAAATAAATTCAATTTTAGAAATATTTTTGTTTCATTTTTAACCCAGAACACCCAGAAAAAGGACTGGTTATTTCGCTTGTCATATTTCAGTCAGTCGAGGCACTAGTTCCTTTGCGTTTCCCAGATAGAATTCGATTACAAGCAGTCCATATTTTATTATAACGGAAACACAATAGCTGTTAACATGTTGACCGGCATTTAAAAAGCTCTCTCACGACGAAGGCATTTTAACACGGAACTCTCTCATAAAAGCTTTTATGCTAATTGCGGCAGCCAACGTATTAATAGGTGGCTTTATTGTCAGAAGAATATTAATAGGGGAAATTTTTGGAACTGGGTATTCACCGCCTTCGCCTTTCTCACAAATCAAACAAATCCATTTTTATTCGTAATTTATTTTTACAAAAATTATATGAATAAAAATAAATTCAATAAAACAGAGATTCTTTTTATTCATAAAATAAAAAAAATTCACATTAAACGTGGGACTTTTGTCACTTACAATAATTTCTTTAGGAGATAGAAACATTCTCGTAAAAGTTTCAATTTTTATACTCATATAATTCTCCATAATGTTTCAAAAACATGTCATGAAGTGTTAAATTTTTTGCCTATTTTTATTCTAGTACTTTTCAAAATCTTTAATAAAATTTTGTTGGCTTGACTTTTAGAACAACAGCCAAAATTTTCTTGTCATTAATTTGTCTTGTACAAGTTTCAATACGAGTGTAACATAAAAAAAATGATGAGAGGTAAAGTAGAGAACATTTTTGTAACAAGAACGCACTAAGATTATAATAAACCTTCCTGACTAGTAGAGTGAAGCATTCAGTTTGAAACTAGTAATTCCTACGAGTATAAATCTAAAAGCAGTCTTTTTATGTTTGAAACTCATTCCTTGAAATATGAATATGCTTAGCGTGGGATAAAATATTGGTATTTTTTTTTAATGACATATGATGTGTATAATAGGCGATTTATATTTCAGGACAGTAGAGATTAGTCAGTTCTTGTTACAGGTGATAAAAAAAAGGAGATTTCAAATAAAAATATATACGACTTTTACGTAATTGAATAAACGTTAACGCGGACGGTACTATTAAATTTCTATAAAGGTTTCTCTATGTCAGTATTCAGTATCATACAAAAAATATATTCGAAATCAACAAAGCACTAGTCTGCTTCGCTTCAGAAATCTAAAAAAAAATATCAAAACGAGGGGTGCTGGCTTACTCATCCCGACTAAATTCATCCAAAATTGATAGAATTGTTTGTTGTTGCTTTTGTAGTAGTAGTAGTGGTTGTTGTTGTTTTGTTTAGAATTTCATAAATTTCATAATAATATGTTTATAATTGGTTTTTATATTGTACACAAAGCTTCTGTGATTGTTGGCCATTTGTGGGAGTTAACTTGGGTCTTTGTAAATAGTTTTTTTTTGCCAGTTCAATGATGTTTCGAAAGAGAAAACCGTTCACACTTCCACACCTAATTCAAATTCAGATTTTCGCATTTCACTTATTTTACACAAATTGTTTGCTCATTGAATACTATTCATTTGACTACATTTGTATGGTTTCTTTATTTTGTATTATTCATTTCCTTATTGAGTGATTCCTTTTCATATAAATTGTAATAAACATTTGACCTTTTTACATTTGTATACAAGAAATAGAAATTCTAGTCTAGTTCTTAACTTATATTTAAATAATTTGCTTATTTTACAGTCATTTGTAGGGTTTTATAGAGACGTAACCAAACTTAAGGTACACTTAAATCAATTGGAATGAAGAGAGAAAAATATTCCTACAGCTTTTGCTCGTTTGGTGTTTCACATGTTTCTTACAGGAGAGAATTTAGAATGGTTGTTGGGGAAATTAAAATGCAAAAAAAAAAGAAATTATAATAATAATAAAAAAAAGATGTTGCGCCTGCCTGTCATAATTAAAGTGGTAAACTCGAATTCAATTCAATTATAATTAAGCCAGTAATTTTCCTGCATTGAATCACACACAAAATACTATAAAGATGTAAATTTCACTTGGTTGAGTTGAAATGTTTCCAAATTTTTTGAGTGATTCCCACATCACTCAGAGTTTGTTTTCAGTGAATATGTAGGTTATTTACCTGTTTAATACATATATTTGGGCATCGCAAAAAATTACTTCGATTTAGAAAACCCTCCACACCCAGACTATACAAATAAAAAGGAACGGATGCGATGGAATACCTTGAAACCTTTGGGAGTAACTAAGGTCAAAACAATCGATAAAAGTGCATTTACATTGCCACGAAATCTCGTTTTATGGAGATATTTCGATGGAATCTTATTCGAAATCTCATGTTTTCGCATATACTTAGGTTCCTCCTGAAATCTCGGGATTTCATCGAGATTTCAACGAAATCTCGTTTCATGCATCGAACGTACCCATTTCCCAGTGTCAAAAATTCGATTTTCAATATCAAAAAGTTCAAGATGTCAAAGAGACATATAGAATTTCATCGGCATTCACAGTTTATCACTGAGAGCATACCGGTGAAAAGGTGCGTTGATAAAATTGCCAAAAATTCCAAATGAAAGAGACTACGACTCAAGAATAAGATGACTGTATGCATGAAAGCAAAAAAACAAACAACAAAACAATTCCAAGAGAGATACGAATTACTTTAATATAAATCTTACATACATCTGAAAGAGAGGGATGATCACTTTTTCTTAAAGGGGAAGTGAATTTGTT